>CAKNWW010348527.1:0-19311 GCA_932074435.1 Andricus kollari | reverse complement strand
AGATTTTATTCTTTTTTGGTTAGAATATTTGATTTGATTTGGAGAGTACAAAATAAAGCTCACGTATTTTATCATGTTATTGTTTGTTCTTTATTTCACGTTGACTTTTCTCTAAATTTGTTAATGATTCAAGGAATTTTGTTTTTTAACCTTTTTTTTATTCATGCATAGTTTACAACCAATTTAAACCAAAACCTTTGAGATAAAAATTTCATAATTATATCTCCGAAGGACAACCTTCAAACTAATAACACCTTCAACTCACATAGATGTGAGATAACGAATACTTACGTATATATTTGTACTCTGATGATGCAATGGAATATTCTTTAGATACAGTTGTTAACCCGCATATTCACTGCAGGATTGATCAGTTTTTCCTCTAAATTGCGAAAATGAGGATGGTCTATACTTTCGTTTTCACTATGGCGGTCATCTTTAATTCTATTGGTGAATATACTGTTATAATACATCTATCATTTTTAGTATATTTCATATGATACATGCATGACTACGGCCATTTATTAGGCCTATGGAGCGATCATAAATTCCCCCTTTCGAGCTTAAATTCATATACTGGCCATTTGTACATTTATATCGTCAAAAATTATGACATCATAGTAGTGTTGCCGCTGAGCGAGAAAGCCCGAGCAACGAGACGGTACGAGACGAGACATACTTGCTGTCTCGGTATTCCACGATTCGTTTTGCCACGTATCATTTTTCCTCGTCTCTTGGCGTCCATTCTCGTTCCTCGTTTCGGGATTTCCGCGCAATGCGACATATGAGCGCTAGCAGAGCGGACAGCGCGCGGGAGCGTTCTTTTGCCACTCTGACGCGCTAATGCTAATTAGCGTTCTTCAAAGAATATGTAGAGTCGAAATCTGATTACATATTATACTTGCTTGTCCATGACTGATTAATTTGACATCAAACGCGACTATGTTACGATTTTTTCGAAGATGTAACTTCACTCTATTAGTATTTCGCTTCGCTCTTATTTATAATTTATCTTGCCAATTATAACAACAGAATATATGAAATAGAAATCTCAAAAGATAGGTAGGTTTTCAGGACATTTTTAGTTTGAAGAATTGGACAAATATTTTAATATGTGAAAAGTTTGGGAAATCCTTGAAATATTTGGAAATGTTTGCGAATTCCTTCAACGTTTTTAAAGCAAGCAAAATCATTGTGAAATCTTGAAGTTTCTGTTGAATCTTGTGGAATCTCTTGAAATTCTAAGAAAATCTTTGAAATCTTTGTGAAATTTTTTGAAACCTTTTAGAAAGTTTAAGAATTCTTTGAAATACTTTTCAAATCTTTTTCAAATCGTTTGTATTAATTTGAAAATATTAAAATATTTGAAATGCTTGTGAACTCTTTAAATATTTGTAAATCTGAGTGAATTCTAGACAGTCTTTTAGTGTATACAAAATCTATGTGAAATTTTTAAAATTCTGTGAAAATAATTTTTTAATCGCAGGTTTCGAAAAAACGCAAATCCCATTTTTGTTTTTTGATCTGTATAATATAACTAATTCTCACAGTTTTTTCAGATTCTTTTTTTGTTCAATTTCTGTAGAAAAAATTATTTTTTGTATGAGCACCTGAAAATGAAAAAAGTCTAGGAGCTCTGCACATCATTTTTTCAGCATAGAAAAGCTTTCTCATGTTTAACATGTACTTCTAACAAATTTGAGAATATCATATCATTAAAAATGAATAGTCCCTGAATTTTTCAAATCTCAATGTTTCGATTTTTCACTGTTTCGGAAGTACATTTTGAATATAAGAAAGTTTTCCTATGCTAAAAAAATTATTTATAAATTTTGGAGCTGCTATATTTGTTTCATTTTAGGGCTAAATAATAGATTAAATTCTCCCTATATGAACTTGATTCAAAATTATAAAAAAATTGTACAAATTTTACATTTTATGCAGATTAAGACATAATGCATACACGTCATGATATTCCTCGTCTCGGACGACATCACGATATGATGGCCATCACATATCAACAAACTTAAAAAGCAGCTCTTAAGGTCTGCTCATACGGCTCTCACTAAAAACATACATGTATCAATAATATCCATCTTCTTCCCGCTTGTGCATAATATACTACTGAACTTTAAAGAAAGAAAGTACTTATTAGCAATACAATACAATTTTTAACCAAATAATTGAATGTTTATCCTGCAAAGACGAATTTATTCGAGGATAGTTAAAAGATCAAACTCAAAAGCTTAATTTAGAACAACAAAATCATTTTCAACTAATTTTTTGATTTTTCACCAAAGTGTTGTTCTTACAAACAAAAATTTGAATATTCAATCAAGGGAGAAGAATTTTGGTACAGAAATTATCTAGATGTGACTCACGTGCATGGATAATCGGGCTTATGTTCTTTTGAATTTAAAAGAATTTAAAAGAATTCCATGAAGTTTACAAGAACTCCAGGTGATTTTTAACGTGTTGAGAATAAATTCCAAAAACGAAAACAAAACAATGTTTTAATTAATTTCTGATGTTAAATTTTTGTCGATTACTGGTCAACTGATTTTCTAGAGAAACGAGAAAAAATCTGCCACGGCCCGGATTTGAAGCAGGAACGCCACGATTCACGAGTGGAGCGGTAACCGGTAATCGAAAAAAATTTAACATCAGAAATTAATTAATATATTATCCTGGTCGACAAAATAACATCATACTTTAAATATATCCATGATTTGGTGAATTTATTCAGATTAGAATTATTCACTAGAAATTCACAGGTTACTGAGATGCAGACCCGCGTCATTCTGTGGATATAGGAGAAACGAGAAACTTTCTGCCGTGGCCTCGGTGGCGTAATTGGTTAACGCTCCACTCGTGAATAGTGGCGTTCCCGGTTCAAATCCGGGTCGTGGCAGATTTTTTCTTGTTTCTCCAGAAAATGATTTGACCTGTAATCGACAAAAATTAATCGTCAGAAATAAATTACTTAATCATCCTGGTCGACAAAATAACATCACACTTTAAAACAATATTTTGTGTTAAATTCAAACACAAAGAGCCTCAAAAATTTTTAGCCTAACATTTTTATGGCACAACTTTTCTTTACAGAATCCTTTACATATGATTTTAACACTAGAGGTACCCGGCGGGGTCAATTGTCCCCTTTCAATTTTTGAATTTGTAAATCTCCGCAGCGGTAACTTGTAGAGAGATGGCGTTTTGTGACTTTTAATTATTTATAAATCGGAGTGTTTGACAACTTTTTTTGGAAATATTGGATGCGCGCTTTAGAAAAAAATTGACTTTTTATAGTCTGTTACCGGCAGGGGTCAATTGACCCCTATAGCGTTTTGGCTGGTATTTCATTACTTTTTTCCACTTCTCCGCAGCAGGTCTGATTTATATCGCTTCTATAACATGTGTGTGATATTTCTAATCCTTATCACTATTACTGCACTTCTATTTAACAGGAAATAGAGGATACACTGGCTGCTCGAGTTTGCATTTATGGTCGGTTCTTCTTCTACCCTACTTCAAAACATTTTCGGGATGTTTGTACTACCGATGTTTAACGTTCTATCTTTATATTAAAGCGCTAGAAATGACCACATTTCAACTGTCCCGAAGAATAAGTCACTAACCAATTTTTCCCAAAAACAGAGCGTATCAACTGTATTATGCTTCCGTAGCCTGTCGTATCTCCATTTAAAAATACATAGAGATACGACACTCTAGCGAAGCAAAATATAGTTGATACACTCTATATATCAATACGAATTCGTATTGGTAGTGGTGGTCTGAGTGGCCGTGTCGATTTGCTGCTCTCCGGAGTTTTGAAATTTCGCGTATTTTTCTTGCTCTTTTTTTCATAAAAATGTGCAAGTTGTGACTTTTTGTGTTCCTGGCGCGTCCGAGCAAGTTGTTTTTTCTGAAATTGCTCATTTTTGGCTGCTTTCGAACTATTTAATATTTCCAGAGGAGGACCTGAGGTGCTTGCATGTGTAAAGTGTTGCGTGTTAACTCATCTGGCATGTGCGAATTTTAATATCTCAAGAAAAACTTTGATAAGCTCAAAAAGGGTCAGGCGGATTTCTTCTGCATAAAATGCAAAGGACAAAGCATCAGCGACATCTCTACGGCAGTCGATGGTAGTTCGTCTGGGAAACCTGTAATTAATATTCGCCACGCCGACGGTACGTCTTCCCCTCACGCTCCTGACCCCTCAGCCACAGCGACTACCACCACCCAGGCTGATATCGTTGCTTTGATCAGAAACGCTGTCTTGGAAGGACAGAAGGAAGCGCTTACGCAGTCTGAGCAGATTCTCTCAAGGATCACAGAATTCGAAAATAAGCAGCAAGCTTTTAATGAAAATCTCCTGACCTCCATTGAAACGATCAAAGCGAACATTGCTGAGAATTCGAATCGAATTTATGTACTCGAAGCTGGCACAGAAAAGGGAAAAGAAGACATTACTAAAATTAAAAAGGATGCCAATGATCTGAAATTACAAGTGGCTACACTTGAGCATGCGCTGAATTTAAGCGAGCAGGCGGCCCTTCAAACGACTTTGGAAATTCACAATTTCCCCATGAAACCCAATGCAGACCTTTTGACGACCGTGGACTCGATAGCTAGGGCTCTGGATAAGTTCGAGATAAATTCGTGGAGAGACGTAAGGTTTTCAGAGATTTTTCTACTGAAAGCCTCGGATGACCAAACAAAGATAAATATTCTGTTTATCTACGTGAGGCCCTGTCACCTCTGAACAGGAAAATCTACGCCATTACCCTGGGTCTCAGAAGAGAAAAATTAATCAAATACCTGTGGATTGTGGGCGGAAAAATTTTTTGTCGCAGAGAGGATGGATCTCCGCGAATTTATCTGGCTAATCTTCAGACCGTCGAGGGACTTAGATAGCAACGACTGCTTCCTAGTGTCATAATTAGTATATATTTTGGTAAACATAATATAGCTAGTCAATTATACCGATTTCTAAGTCATCAAGCTTACATAATAATTTTTTCAATTGTAAATTTGTATTTAATAACTCAAAGGTTTCTCAGTTGTTATAACTGTGATATTTGTATTTATTATCTTCTAAAACATATGTTGAGTCAAAGTAATCATGACTATATTGCATCAATACCAATCAAAATTCTTCTAGATTTATATACACACTGTCACTTAAGCAAATATTGGATTCTACTTTACCCTATTTATTATTACCTAATTGGGGCTCTGTTGGTTACTGATCATGTTATTTCTATCTCTATTATCTTTTCCTATGTGCTACCTTTCTCTCAGATAACTTGCAGCTTAAAACTAACCATCTCACATTTTCAATGGATATCTTGAATATTCATCATGTTAATATTGTAATTCTTATTGCTTTTTCAAGTTTTACCTGTTTATGTGCCTTATTCCCTATTTCCAATTGTAATCATGTGAACTGGATTTTGTTGGTTAATTTATTTCAGACACTTCTATATTTAACTATACTTGATCTTTACTTATCACTGTCGAAATGGAAACCTTAGATATCTGTCACGTTAACGCTCAATCTTTATCTGCCCATTACCACGAATTTAAATATCATTTTATGTCCTGTTCCTATCATATCATAGACGTGTCTGAGAACTGGCTTACGCCTAACACTCCACCTAGCCTCGTAGCACTTGATCATTACACACTTTTCCGTAGAGATAGAGATGAGAGAAGAGGGGTCTGGGTCTATCTCTACATTCATGACAGCTTAAGGGATGTACAGGTGGGAAAGAGTCCTCCTGCTAATTATCCTATTGCTGAATACCTTTTCATCAAGGTATCTTCTTCTCATAACAGCATGTTGGTAAGTGTACAAACCTTCCAATGCTTCCTGCTGTAGAGAACTTGAGACTGACATTTTTGACCTTATACCTAATTATAATAACATTATACTTACTGGTGACCTAAACACAAATCTGAATGCTGCCAACAATTTAACTAACTATTTAGAATCAGTAGTGCTCTCCGCCTGATTATTAATAGTTCCCCATAGCACCACGCACCGCACCAATCATTTTAGTACATGGATTGACTTGATGATTGTTGATGATCTAGACAAGGAAATTTCTTTTAATCAAAACTCAATCTCATTCCTCTCAAACCACGAACTTTTCAGCATTTAATATCAGTTCTCCTTTGAGCCCTCCTCTAGTATATCTCCTCTGTCTATACGCAATCTCACAAATATAAATGAAGCCGAATTTCTTAAGCATCTCTCTACTTGTGATTGGAAAAGAATTTTTATTAAAAAGGATATAAATAGAAAGGTTATTTGTCTAACAAAATTTTTATTTTTAGCTTTTGACAAATTTGCGCCTCTGCATACTCATAAAGCAAACAAAAGTCCACTCCATGGATTACATCTTATATCAAAGACTTGATGAAAGAAAGAGAGAGAAGACGTTGATTGGCCAAAAGAACAAAAAATAGTACTATTCAAGCCGAATTTCGTAAACTATGAAACCCACAATCCTTGCAAACAGCACTCCTTTCTCGTCCGCGATTCCCTCAACCTTTGATGATACTAAATTATTCTTTTCTGACATATCGCGAGAAACCCCAATTAAAAAACTGTTAGAGGTAAAATCAAATGCTCAAGGTTCTGATGGTATCTCAATTAAAATGATTCGCTTAGTTTTACCAGTGATTTGTCCTGTTCTCTTGCATATCTATAACGCATCTCTACAGGTGGGAATCTTTCCTGATACCTGGAAAGAGGCGATTATTCACCCTATTCCTAAAATATCTAACTCTACGCCTATAAAGATTTCCGCCCGAATATCCATCCTCTGTGCCTTGCCTAAACCTTACGAACGCATGGTCCATCAGAAACTTACTGCACATATTGAAACTAACAATTTAATTGACCCAATGCAATCTGGGAATCGTGCCAGGCATAGTACTCTTACAGCTACACTTAAAGTAACTTCTGACCCTAAACTGGCAATTCATAGGAGGGAAATGAATGTTGTTGTCCTTTTTGACTTTTCTAAGGGGTTCGATACAGTTAACCACAGTTTACTATTGAATAGGCTCAAATCTATTCACCTATCAAATATGGCTGTTAAATTTTTTGAATCTTATCTTAGTGATCGTTCTGAAAAAGCGCAAATCAGCAATTGCAAGCGTTCTGATTGTGGGGAGGTCAAGAGTGGTGTCTCTCAGGGATCCACGCTTGCGCCCACTTTATTTAATATTTATACTTCTGAACTTGGTAGTGAACTTCGTCATTGCAACTACCCCAAATATGCTGACGACTTTAAGCTTTGCCTTTCTGGGCCAATTGCCACTCTTAAAAGCTTACTTCAAAAGGTACAGAAGGATATTGATTTGGTGGTGCAATGGGCCTTGACAAACGGTCTCACTCTTAATCCTGCTAAAACTAAGGCTATAATCATAGGACCTTCTTCCTCTCCTTCAATTGCAAGAATTGCAACCTTGCCTCCTCTCTTGATCAATGGGCGTCTTATCCCATTTGTGGATTTTGTGAAAGATTTAGGCTATATCCTTAATCGCTCTCTTACTTGAAACTAATTACTAAATTAATTAAAAGCCTCATCCTTCCGTTCTTTGATTACAGCTGTATTGTATATGATGATGTTACAGATGAACCGAATGCGAAGCTTGAACGTACGCTTAATGCTTGCATTCGGTTTATCTATAACATCCCTAAAAGTGAACATATTACCCAGCATAAAAAAAGAGCAGGACTTCTTAAGGTTGCTAAAAAAAGACAATTTCTCATGGGTAACCTGCATTATAGCCTATTCAGTAATGAACCTCCACACTATCTTCTAAATCTCTTCTATTTTATTTACAAAGACCAGCCAACACATTCCAAACTCCGTCAAAGGAAAACAGTAGTCAAAATTCAGCCACACCGCACGTGTAAAATGCAAAGGTCTTTTGTTATTCGTGGTGCTCGCCTTTGGAGCAAACTACCTATAAGCATTAGATATATAAGCATGCACATGAATGTATTTACTTTTAAACATTGATATTTACGTATGTACATTTACAATATTACTGGTAATAGATCACCTCTGCTTATGTGTATCTTAGTTTACTTCATTACTTCTGTTGAATACCTATTTTTGATTTTAATCGTTATATCGATCACCATTACTTTTTAATTGTAATATGTATAATCTGTTCCTTATAGGGCTATGTAGCCCTAGGAACTTTTCATGAATAAATACAAATGCAAATAAATTGTTAGTGTCTTATTTTTCGAGACAGTAGATTTGCAGTAAGTTGAAATGCACGGCGTATACTCGTATCAGGGAGTAAAGTGACACCAAACAATTTAGCTTGCTGTTGCAGTAGCAGCAGAAGCGGCGTCGGTAGGACTACGCTGGGGTAGGCATTTTCACTTCTTTGTTGTACCGTTTTAGAACTTACTACTCTTCTCCACTTATATTAACGGTGTAATATGAATATATCATACTTCTATCATTAACTTTTGACAGTAGAAACTGTCTAAAATCATTCTTTGACACCCAACGCAGGTAGGGATCAATTGACCCCTCGTGGTAACCAAAGGTGACAGAAAATCCCGGTACTTCTAGTGTTAAAGTATTTTATACCAAAGACAAGAATAAACTATCATGTTCTTTTTGAAGTTTGTTTAACAAGAAACATGAATCCGCTATTTTTTTTCGCAGAGTCAAGTTCACAGTCAAGCAGAGATTGCCTTGACACACCACGCCCGATTCACTGTCGCTCTTCTCTTTCTCGTCCTATACTTCAGGCTCCTGAAGAGCATCCAGTTTGTGCCAGGGACAGCTCGCCTCTTGTTAGGCCTCCTTCTCCTAAAGTACTTGGATACACACTTGGACAACTTGGATACATTCGGCTTATTTCCCGCAAAAATCAGAATCTACGATTCGAATTTCGAAGATACGTTTTTCCTAATTGTTATCCAATTAGATTGCGTATAGAAAAAAATAAATACATTCCCATGCCAAACCAAGAACACATTGTATTATCAGCATCCAATGGTGACATTTTTGCAATATTAGAGTATAGCGGGATTCTTCGTGGAATATATGCCACATCTGCATCTAAATCGAGAATTAAAGTGAATATGATAAGCGGAAACGTTGAGAAATTGACCCGAGATGAAGTGCAACATTGTCCAGTGGGCGACAGTTACCCAATCTTCCCAGAAAATTTCCTTAAATCTTCAGCAGATAACGATTCACTAAACTCCAAATGGCATCCTGATAGCAAACGCAACCCTGGTTCTTCTTCTGCTGACAGACAACATTCGCCTGAACGCACCTGTCCTCAGGAGCCTCCTCTTCATTCCGAAACCAGCTCGCCTCCTGGGTGGCCGCCTTCACATAAAGTGCTTGGATATGCACTTGGACAGCTTGGATACATTCGGCTTATTCCCCGCACAAATCACAATCTACTATTCGAATTTCGAAGATACGTTTTTCCTTATGGTCATCCAATTAAATTGCGAGTAGAAATAAATAAATATATTCCCGTTCCAAACCAAGAACATATTGTGTTATCAGCATCCAATGGTGACATTTTTGCAATATTAGAACATAGCGGTGTTCTTCGTGGAATATATGCGGCAAATAGAGCTCATACGAGAAGGAAAATAAATATGATAAGCGGCGAAGTTGATAATCTGACCCCAGATGAAGTGCGATATTCTCCAGTAGGGGAACGTCGCCCTATCTTCCCTTACAATTATATTAAAGCTTTAGCAAATTACGATTCACTACAGTCTGAATGGAATACTAATAAAGAACGTAACGCTGGCTCTTCTTCTTCTGACAGACAACATTCACCTGAACGTACTTCCCCGCAGGAGCCTCAGCTTCGTGCTAGATCCAGGTCCCATCCGGGAAGGCCTATTTCTGCTCAAGTAATTGGATGTGCAATTGAAGAACTTGGCTATGTTCGGCTTATTCCTGGCATAAGCCAGAACCTGCTGTTTGAATTTCGAAGATACGTTTTTCCTGCCTATAAACCAATTGAAATGCGAATAGATAATACGAACTATGTGCTTGGGCAAAACCAAGAATATATTGTATTATCAACATCCAGTGGTGACGTTTTTGCAATACTGGATTTTAGTGGCACTCTTCATGGAATATATAGAACAGATGAACATAATTTGCGAATAAAAATAAATGTAATAAGCGGCGCAGTTAATAATTTGACTGCAGATGAAATAAGTTGTTGTCCACTAGGCAAAAATCACCCAATCTTCCCAAACAGTTTTATGAAATCTTTTGCAAATCACGATTCACTAGTGTTTGAATGGAATCCCAATGGAAAACGCTCACCTGGTTCTTCTTCTTGTGCCAGACGAAATGCACCTGCCCGGACTTCTTCACAGTAGCCTTCTCTTCGTGCCATGTCCGGTTCTCCTCCGAGCAGGACTCCATCTCATGAACTAGTAGGATATGCACTTGGACAACTTGGATACATTCAGCATCTTCCGGATCCAAATCAGAACCGGCCATTCGAGTTTCGAAAATACAATTTTCCCGTAGATAAGGGAATTCG
The DNA here is from genome assembly GCA_932074435.1 of Andricus kollari. NCBI lineage: Eukaryota > Metazoa > Arthropoda > Insecta > Hymenoptera > Cynipidae > Andricus > Andricus kollari. The sequence continues at coordinate 8,736 of CAKNWW010348527.1, read as the reverse complement.
ACTGCTTGTAGCAAATGGTGAAATTGTATCACGACAAACCAAGAATACTGGGATGCTTCGTGAAATACATAAGACAGATATAAATCACTTCAGGATGAAAATCAATATGATAAGCCGTGATGTTAAGAATATGACATCAGATGAAATGAAGGAATACCATGTAAGGCAGATATTACTTAATCTTTCTACACCTTTTTATGAAAGTTGTTGCAAATTGCGATTCAATGGAGACTGTGTTTAATTAATTAAACGAAAAAATTGTCAAAAGAAACATAATAATCCTTGTAACCTCAAGTTGGATCAAAATTAAATTTAAACATTAAAACGTCATTGTATTTTTTCTTGGAACTTTCGTTTCAATTGCTATTTGTGAAGATTTTATGTCGATGCAATTAACCTACTTTTACATAAAACATTATGATTTCTAATATTAAAAACCTGTGAAAGAGCTCTAAATACTATAATGTACCGGCGGTTCAAGTCCCTGTTATCGTTTAATTTCAATGATGAAAAGGGTTTTCTTTTGAATAACTGACGCACTGACTCTAGCTTTGATTCTAATGTATTCAAATTAAAATAAATTTAATAGAAAACTGATAGTAAAATTCCAAAGGATTTCAGAAAACACCAACGAATTCATATTCGAAGTATCCTAGCTTATAGCTACTGCCACAATTCATTCGCCAGGGGGAAGGAAGGAGTGGGCAAGGATTAGATTTCTCGTTTTTGGGAAAGGATGTAACTTGTCAGTTTCACACTTTTCCCTGTACCGTTGCACTTTGTTGACAACTGCACTGAGACCGATTCGCCGTTTCTATTCTGGGTTCAGTAAGCTGATTCACAGAATCTAAACATCCTTGACGGTCTACACGTCTGTACGCCGATATGTCACTTAAATTCGCTCTCTGTCTACGGTCGACTAAAGAAAAAGACCCGCGTGGTCATTCCATTGGTGAGTTTCATTAAAGGCTCCCTTTCAATACATAAAAAATGCTAGAGCAGATCAATTGCCATACCGATTTCTTTTCAAAGCAGTTTCAAAAGTTACTTTTTCGTGGACAAATAATTCCCATTGCATTTTAGAGAAAAATTTACAACAGAAAAAAGAAAGGGAATAAAATTATGAAAATATGTTGTTAACAAAAATAATTCGCTATCTTTCAGAGGTTTCAAGTTAGGATACATTGAAAAATCCCCACTTCTTTGGATTTTCGGCAAAAATTACTAAGTTTAAAAAAACACTGTGTACTGTGTGATTTCAAAAAAAGTACAATTTCCTACCTATAATAAGGACCCATTATAAGTGGAGTTCAGTTTCTTCAAAATAAATCGAGACACGTTTAGTTTGCATTGATAATTCCACAGGATGAAACAGAATCTACAAAATTCTGAGTATATCTAAAAAAAGTCCAATACCTTTCTCAGTAGCACTAAATTTGAACCGAGAAGCATTGAGAATAATCCTGAAGAATTTTTTGAAACCTCATCCTTTCAAAATTTCTACTCATAAAATGCTATCACACATGCTGCGATGCCCAGGAGGGTGGAGTTTTCCAAGCAGATCCTTCAAATGTTCAATCATGGACAGATTGACACAGATCGCATAGTTTTCTGCGATGAAACACATTTTTGGCTAAACGGCTACATAAATAAACAAAATTTTCATTTTTGAGGGCGGAAAGCTAATATGTTGCCCAGTGAAAACCGCTTTACCCTCTGAAAGTCACTGTATGGGCAGCTGTTTCTTCCAAGCGGCTATTCAGATGGCGGTTTACGATATTTCTGATACTGTAATTGAGCGTGTGTTTTATTGTTTTAATGAAAGGTTTGCTTATTGTGCGAATTCAGATGGTGCACATTTCGAGAACGTATACCATTACGTGTATGGCCTCAGAAGAAGGTATGTTTAAAATGTTCGTTTCTAAAATAAATAAAACTATTAAAGTCATGCAATTGTGCTGCTTAATGAAACTTTGAAGTTTATACTATTTTTTCATCATTTCGTTTTTCTAATTCCTGTAACTGTTCAAAAATAGTAATCAATTCGTTTTCACACCTTTTCATTCGACACCCTCTAAAATAGATTCTAAAATGATGTATCGTTTTTAAATACGCAGTTCCTTGACATTTTAATCATTTTTAACGCAACACACATATATGTCCGAACCAACGCTAGGATGTATTGTATTCTGAGCATCTAATTGTGATGTGAAGGCAGCCCTTAATGAATGTTTAAAGAGTAATTTTCGCCAAATGACTTTAAACTTTGTGCACGGAAAATGTCCCAATATAGGAAAAATAACAGTTTTGTGTAGAACCCATGCTACAAACGTTTATTGTATTGTTATATTTTAGACATTAATTATTTTTATTCATCAAGTTACAAGTTTTTAAGTATTTTTTACCAGATTAAAAATTTTCAATTAACATAAATTTCGATATTGTAACGATTACTTCGATTCAAATCCGGGCTGCGGCAGACTTTTTCCTGTTGTCCAAAGTTTCTTTGTCAGCAGTAATCGTTTTATTATCGAAATTTACATTAATGAAAAATTTTAAAACTCGGACGTCGTCATCCATTAATGGTTATACTATTTTCGATACATTAAGCAGATTTAAGATTTTTCAAACAATTATTCTTGTTTAAACAAAATATTGTGTTCCATAAATTATTAAAATATCTAATTGTCTGGAATTAAGTACACATTCATGAAAGACTAAAATGAAGTCTATAGCGGTTTTATTTAAAAAGTAAACGAAGTACGCATCTTTTTAAATCTCATGTGTTCAAGTAGGCCATTCTCCTTTACTCACAATTGTTGCGTGTATACTTTTTTATAATTCATCATAAAAACTTTGGAAAATGTAAGATTTTATTCTTTTTTGATTATAATATTTGAGTTGATTTGGAGAGTAACAAATAAAGCACACGTATTTTATCATGTTATTATTTTTTCTTTATTTCACATTGTTTTTTCTCTAAAGTTTTTAATCTTTAGGTAATTTTCCTTTGTAACCATTTTTTTTTGTAACATACATAGTTTATAACCAATTTCAACCAATACCTTTGTGATAAAAATTTTCTAATTACATCGCCGAAGGACAATCTTGAAACTAATAAAGTAGTCATCTCACATGTATGTGAGATAACGACTACTTTCGTATATATTTGTACTCTGATGATGCAATAGAATATTCTTTAGTTATATTTGTTAACCCACTTATTCACCGAAGCAATAATTAGTTTTTCTTCTACATGGCGAAAATGAGGATGATCTATACATTCGTTTTCACTCTGTCAGTCATCTTCAATTATATTGGTGAATATGCTACTATATTATTGCTATCATTTTTATTACATTTGATATAACACCTGCATGCATACGGCCATTATTCAGGCCTGTGGAGCGAACATAAAGTCTCCCTGTCCACCTTATATTCATATAATGGCCACTTGTGTATTTATGTCGTCAAAAATTATGACTTTATAGTAGTGTTGCCGCTGAGCGAGAAATCCCGGGGAACGAGACGGGACAAACATGCTGTCTCGGTGTTCCACGTCCCATTTTGCCACGTCTCATTTTTCCTCGTCTCGTGGCGTCCATTCTCGTTCCTCACCTCGGGATTTCCGAGCAAGGCGACATATGAGCGCTAGCAGAGCGGACAGCTCGCGAGACAGCTCTTTTGCCACTATGGTGCGCTAATGCTAATTAACGTTTTGCAATGAATAGTTAAGGTCAAAACCTGAAAAAATATTATACTTGATTGTCCATTACTGATCAATTTGATATCAAAAACGACTATGTTACGATTATTTCGAAGATTCAACTTCACTCTATTATTATTTTGCTATGTTCTTATTAAGAATTTATTTAAAAAAAAAAACAACAGAATGTATGAAAGAGAAATATAAAAATATAGGTAGATTTTCAGGGCATTTGTAGTTCAAAGAATTTGACAAATATTAAAATATTTGAAAATGATTGCGAATTCCTTCAATTCTTTTCAAGCATGCAAAATCCTTGTGAAATCTTGAAGTTTCTGTTAAATCTTGTGGAATCTCTTGAAATTTTAGCAAAATCTTTGAAATCGGTGTGCAATTTGTTGAAATCTTTTAAAAAGTTTAAGAATTTTTATAAATGCTTTTGAAATCTTGTTCAAATCTTTTGGAATAATTTGAAAATATTACAATATTTGAAATTTTTGTGAAATCCTTAAATGTTTGGAAATCTTGGTGAATTACAGAAAGTGTATGCAAAATCTGTGTGAAATTCTAAACTTTCTGTCTAATATTTTCGAATATTTTGAAATGCTTTAATATTGATTAATATCTTGGGGTTGGGTGAAGTTGAAATAAAATATATTAATTTTTTGATCGCGGGTATATAAAAAAAAATGCTATTTTTGTTTCTTAATCTGCATAATACAACTAATTCTCACAATTTTTTCTGATTTTTTGTGTGAGTATTTCTGAAAAATTTAAGAATATCAGATCATTAAAAATGACGATTCGCTGAATTTTTCAAAATAACTCGTCATTCTCAATGATCTGACATTTTCACTGTTTTGGAAGAGATTAAATTTTCCCCATATGAAATTAATTAAAAATTCTAAAAAAATTCTAAAAATTGGGCACATTATGCAGATTAGGAAATAATAATAAGATCGACGTTTCATATATATCGGACGACATCACGATATAATGGCCATTACATACCAACGAACTTGAAAAGCGGCTCTTAAGGTCGGCTCCTACGGCTCTCACTGAAAACATACATGTATCAATCATTTCCATCTTCTTCCCCCTTGTGCATAATATACTAGATTGCTTAAAACTAGGAAATTACTTTTTAGCTATAGAATAGTATTTTTAACCACATAGGTAAATGTTTAATCTGCAAAGACGAATTTATTCGAGGATAGTTGAAATATAAAACAGAAAAAATTAATTTAGAACAACAAGATCATTTTCAACTAATGAAGATGCAGTTTCGGCCAGATATTAGAACATAAAGAAATTAATTTTTCGATTTTTCACCAAATAGTTGGTCTTACGAACAAAGAGTTGAATTTGCAATAAGGGGAGAAAAATGTTGTTACAGAAATTATCTATAAGTGGCTAACGTGCATTAATAATCGGGCTTATGTTCTTTTGAATTTGAAAGAATTTACAAGAATTCCATGAAGTTTACAAGAACTCCAGGTGATTTTTAACGCATTGAGAATAAATTTCAAAAATGAAAACAAAACAATGTTTGGTGTTAAATTCAAACACAAAGAGCCTTAAACATTTTTAACCTAACATTTTTATGGCACAAATTTTCTTTACAAAATCCTTTACTTGTGATTTTAAAGTATTTTATACCAAAAACGAGAATAAAGTGTCAAGTCCTTTTTGAAAGTTGTTTAACAAGAAACATGAATCCACTCTTTCTTTTCGCAGAGTTAAGTTCACATTCAAGTAGAGATGGCCTTGACACTCCCCGCACGGTTGACTGTCACTCTTCTCATTCTCGTCGTCTACTTCAGGCTCCTGGGGAGCATCCAGTTCGTGCCAGGGACAGGTCGCCTCCTGGTAGACCTCCTTCTCCTAAACTACTTGGATACACACTTGGAGAACTTGGATACATTCGGCTTATTTCCCGCAAAAATCAGAATCTACGATTCGAATTTCGAAGATACCTTTTTCCTAATGGTTATCCAATTAGATTGCGAGTAGAAAGAAATAAATATATTCCTGTGCCAAACCAAGAGCATATCGTATTATCAGTATCCAGTGGTGATATTTTTGCAATATTAGAGTACAGCGGGTTTCTTCGTGCAGTATATGCCACTACTATAACTAAATCAAGAATTAAAGTCAATATGATAAGCAGAAACGTTGAGAATATGACCCGCGATGAAATGCGAGCTTGTCCAGTCGGCGAAAATCACCCAATTTTCCCATACAATTTCATTAAAGCTTCAGCAAATAACGATTCACTAAAGTCCGAATGGAATTCTAATAACAAACGTAACCCTGGTTCTTCTTCTTCTGACAGACAGCATTCACCTGACCGTACTTCTCCTGAGGAGCATCCTCTTCATTCCGAAACCAGGTCGCCTCTTGTGTGGCCGCCTTCAACTAAAGTACTAGGATATGCACTTGGACAACTTGGATACATTCGGCTAATTCCCCGCACAAATCAGAACCTACGATTCGAATTTCGAAGATACGTTTTTCCTGCTGGTAAACCAATCAGATTGCGAACAGAAGAACACAGCTATATTCCCGTTCCAGCCCAAGAACAGATTGTAGTGTCAGCATCCAATGGTGACATCTTTGCAATATTAAAACATAGCGAAACTCTTCGTGGAATATATTCGTCAAATAGAGCCCATGCGAGAATAAAGATAAATATGATAAGCGGCGAAGTTGATAATTTGACCCCAGATGAAGTGCGACATTCTCCAATAGGCCAACATCGCACAATCTTCCCTTACAATTATATTAAAGCTTTAGCAAATGACGATTCACTACAGTTTGTATGGAATACTAATAGCGAACGTAACCCTGGCTCTTCTTCTTCTGACAGACAACATTCACCTGAACCGATTTTACATCAGGAGCCTTCTCTTCGTGCCAGATCCATTTTCCCTCCGGGAAGGCCTTTTTCTGTTCCAATACTTGGATGTGTAATAGAAGAACTTGGCTATGTTCGGCTTATTCCTTGCACAAATCAGAATCAGCTATTTGAATTTCGAAGATACGTGTTTCCTGCCTATAAACCAATTCAAATGCGAATAGATCATACAAACTATGTGCTTAGGCCAACCCAAGAATATATTGTATTATCAACATCCAGGGGTGACGTTTTTGCAATATTGGATTATAGTGGGACTCTTCATGGAATATATAGAACAGATCAAAATAATTTGCGTATAAAAATAAATATAATAAGCGGCGCAGTTGATAATTTGACTGCAGATGAAATAAGGTGTTGTCCAGTAGGCAAAAATCACCCAATCTTCCCAAACAGTTTTACTCAAGCTTTTGCAAATTGCGATTCACTAGAGTCCGAATGGAATCCCAATGTCAAATGCTATCCTGGTTCTTCTTGTGCCAGACAAAATGCACTTGCAAGGACTTCTCCACAGTAGTCTCCTCTTCATGCCATGTCCAGTAATCCTCACAGCAGGACTCCATCCCATGAACTACTAGGATATGCACTTGGACAACTTGGATATATTCGGCTTATTCCCGAGCCAAATCAAAACCGGCAATTCGAGTTTCGAAAATACAATTTTCCCGTCGATAAGGAAATTCGACTGCTTGTAGCAAATGGTAAAATTGTATCACGACAAACCAAGAATATATTGTGTTACCAAACTCCAATGGTGAAGTTTTTGCAATACTGCAGTATACTGGAAAGCTTCGTGAAATACATAAGACAGATAGAAATCACGTGAGGATGAAAATCAATATGATAAGCTGTGATTTTAAGAAAATGACATCAGATGAAATGAAGGAATACCATGTAATGCAGATATTACCCAATCTTTCCACGCCCTTTTATAAAAGTTGTTGCAAATTGCGATTCACTGGAGACTGCGTATGATTAATGCAACGAAAAAAATGGCAAAAGAAACATAATTATCCTTGTAGCCGAAAGTTGGATCAAAATTAAATTAAAACATTAAAACGTAATTGTATTTTTTCTCCGAACTTTCATTTTAATTGCTATTTTTGAAAATTTTATGTCATTGAAAATTATTAACTTTTACGTAAAACATTATGATTTTTAATATTAAAAACCTATGAAAGAGCTCTAAATACAATTTGGACATGTTCGGCTTATTCCCCGCACAAATCTGAAACGGCGATTCGAATTTGGAAGATATGTTTTACCGGACGATATACCAATTCTCTTGCTAGTAGAATGCAACACACATGTGTCCGTGCCAACGCGAGGATATATTGTATTCTCAGCATCTAATTTTGATATTTAGCCAGCCCCTCAATGAATGTTTAAAGAGTAATTTTCGCCAAATAGCTTTAAACTTTGTGCGCGGAAAATGTATCAATATAGAAAAAATAGCAGTTTTGTGTGGAACTCATGCTACAAACGTTTATTGTATTTTCATTTTTTAGACATAAATTATTTTTATTCATTAAGTTACAAGATCTTAGGTATTTTTTACCAGATTAAAAATTTTTAATTAATATAAATTTTGATATTTTAACGATTACTTCAATTCAAATCCGGGCTGCGGCAGATTTTTTTCCTTTTCTTCAAAGTTTCTTTGTGCGCAGTAATCGTTGTCTTATTGAAATTTAAATTAATAATTCATTTGAAACTCGGACATTGTCATCCATTAATGGGTAGAACATTTTCGATACATTAATTAAATACTTTCTGATAATTCATCGTAAAACATTGGAAACTGTTAGATTTTATTCTTTTTTGGTTAGAATATTTGATTTGATTTGGAGAGTACAAAATAAAGCTCACGTATTTTATCATGTTATTGTTTGTTCTTTATTTCACGTTGACTTTTCTCTAAATTTGTTAATGATTCAAGGAATTTTGTTTTTTAACCTTTTTTTTATTCATGCATAGTTTACAACCAATTTAAACCAAAACCTTTGAGATAAAAATTTCATAATTATATCTCCGAAGGACAACCTTCAAACTAATAACACCTTCAACTCACATAGATGTGAGATAACGAATACTTACGTATATATTTGTACTC
>CAKNWW010348525.1:0-12982 GCA_932074435.1 Andricus kollari | reverse complement strand
AGATTACACAAAGATTTTAATTATTTCCCAAAGATTTCAAAGATTTCGCAAAGATTTCAGAAAGATTATACAAAGATTTTAATTATTTCCCAAGGATTTCAAAGATTTCAAAGATTTCAGAAAGATTATACAAAGATTTTAAATATTTCCCAATGATTTCTAAAGGATTTCAAAGATTTCACAAAGCTTTCAAAGATTTCGCAAAGATTTCAGAAAGACTATACAAAGATTTTAAATATTTTCCAAAGATTTCCCAAGGATTTTAAAGATTTCCCAAAGATTTCACAAAGATTTCAGAGATTTCGCATAGATTTCAGAAAGATCATACAAAGAGTTTTATTATTTCCCAAAGATTTCAAAGTTTTTACAAAGATTTTAAAGATATCACAAGGATTTCAGAAAGATTATACAAAGATTTTAATTATTTCCCAAAGATTTCAAAAAGATTGCAGAGATTTCGCAAAGATTTCAGAAAGATTATACAAAGATCTTTAAGATTTCCCAAAAATTTTTTAATAATTTGATTCAAAATATTTAAATATTTGAAAAGATTTCTGAAAATTTATAAAATATTTTTAAATTTTTCCCAAACTTCTAAAAGTTTCTTTTATCTTCTCTAATGTCTAAAAATTTATTCAAATTTTTATTATTTTCATAGAAAATTATTTTCCCCTCAAAGTGAAAAACGACACGCGCGCATAGCGCGCGATTGATGATGCTAGTTTTGTATTAAAACAAAGTGAATTTTTTCATTTGAAGATCATTATTTCTTTTAAAAAAAACAGTTGGAGGAACTTGAAATTCCCTTCAGCTCTTTTGCAATGTCCAAAAAATATATTTCGCCGTTTTTCTTCGATTCCGACTTTTCAAGTGATCATAAATCAGAGAGTGAAATATATTCATCCGGAACGTCATGGGAAGAGATATGCAAAAACATTCGCTGGTGAGAGAAAAATGTAACGTCGACGAAACTTGAAAGGATTTCACGGATTAAGACGCGATAACGAGCTCGAATCTTCCTCTTTTTTTTTCTTTTACCCTCTCTTGAAAATTCATACATAAGAGGATGAACGACAGTGCTGATGTCGTAATTGGCTGATTACGCCGCGAGTAATCTGTTTATCGCTCTGGTTGTATGACACTTGGGGCGCGTTTGATATTCCATTTTAATGATGCTCTTTCAGAAAGACAGAAAGTCATGAGAAGGACTCGAAGAATCTCAAAGGAATTTATACATGTTGAATAATATATTTTACTGTAGACCAATCAGGTGGAAGACAATTGGCAAATTGATCAAGATTCTCTGCAACCTCTTTTTCGAGAAAGTGTCCAATTGTATCTGATTTAATTAGTGTGACAGGAGTGATCAATAGGATAATGGGAATCCACCCTCTTCTTGAAGAAAGGAATTGAGTCCCACGTAACGCCAATTGTATTGGATTAATAGTTCATCATCGAAAATCCCTTATTCTGCAAATATGATTGTAATTGGCTGGTGGAAGGTAAAGTCATCGACCCTCGCAGATGGCAGAAATATTGGAATGAATTTATTTCTAATTGGAAAAACACAGATTCATTTGACGCGTACATTTTTGAATACAGTATCTCCTCTCCTCAACCGCTCCTAAGCCTCTCCTTTCCTTTCCTCAACCTCTTCTCTCCTCAATCTCTACTCTCCTCAACATGAACCTCTACTCTCCTCAACCTCTACTTTCTTCAACCTCGCCTTTCCGCAACCTCTTCCCTCCACAGTCTCTACTCTCCTCAACCTCAACTCTCCTCAATCTCTATTTTCCTCAACCTCACCTTTCCTCAACCTCACCTTTCCTCAACCTCTTATCTCCTCAGTCTCTACTCTCCTCAATCTCTACTCTCTTTAACCTCGCACATTCTCCCCTCAACCTCTACTTTCCTCAACTGCGCCTTTCCTCAACCTCTCCTCTCCTCAAACTTTTTTCTCCTTAACCTCAAACCTCCACAACCGCTCCTACACCTCTCCTCTCCTAAACTTCCCTACGTCTCACCCCCCCCCCTCCTTAACCTCTCTACTTCTCAACCTCGTCTCTCATCAACTTCACCTCTCCTCAACCTCTCCTCTTCTCTCCTCAATCTCTGTTCTCCTCAACTTCAACTTCTACTCTCCTCAACCTTGCCTCTCCTCAACCTCTACTCTCCTCGACCTTGCCTCCCCTCGACCTCTAATTTCCTCAACCTCTACTTTCCTAAACCTCTTCTCTCCACAGTCTCTACTCTCTCGACTTTAACCTCTACTCTCTTTAACCTCGCATCTTCTCTCCTCATTCACTACTCTCCTTAAAGTTTTTTCTCCTTAACCTCAATCCTCCTCAACCGCTCCCTAATCTCACCTTTCCTTAACCTTTTCTTTCCTCAATCACTCCTATCCTCAATATCTGCTCTTCTAAATAAAACGTCCAAACCTCTCCTGAACCCCTCCTGTCCTCAACTTCTTATCTCTTTAACCTCTCCTCCCCTTAAACTAAACGTGCTAACCTCCCCTCTTCTCAACCTCTCCACTTCTCGATCACGTCTCTCACTAATTTCGCCTCTCATCAACGTCTCATCAACGTCTACTCTACTTTCATTCAACCTCTTCTCTCCTCAATCTCTACTCTCCTTGACCTCTACTCTCCTCAACCTCTCCTCTACTCAACCTTTACTCCCCCCCCCCCCTCAACCTCGCCTCTTCTCAACCTCGCTTCTCCTGAATCCTCCTCTCTTTAACATTCTCTTTCATCAACCTTTGATCCTCCTCAACCGCTCCTCAACCTCTCCTAAACCTCCCAACGTCTCAACCTCTCCTCTGCTACCTCTCTACTTTTCAACCTCGTCTCTCATCAACTTCGTCTCTCATCAAATTCGTCTCTTATCAACTTCGTCTCTCATCAACCCCTCCTCTTCTTTCCTCAACCTCTTCTCTTCTCATTCTCTACTCTCCTCAACCTCGCCTCTCCTCGACCTCGCCTTTCCTCAACCTCTTTTCTCCTCAGTCTCTGCTCTCCTCAACCTCAACCTCTACTTTCTTTAACCTTACACCTTCTCTCATCAACCTCCACTTTCCTCGAACTCTCCTCTCCTCAATATCTCCTCTCCTGAACCAAAACGTCCAAACCTCTCCTGATCCTCTCCTAAACTCAACTTCTCATCACTTTGACGCCTCCTCTCCTTAAACTCAACGTCCCAACCTCCCCTCTTCTTAACCTCTCCACTTCTTGACTAAGACCGTCATTGATTTTGCCTCTCATCAACCTCTCCTATTCTTTCCTTACCCTCTTTTCTCCTCAATCTCTACTCTCCTTAACCTCTACTCTCTTCAACCTCGCCTCTTCTCTCCTCAACCTCTACTCTTCTCAACGTCGCCTTTCTTCAATCTCTCCTCTACTTTCCTCAATCCCTCCTCTCCTCAGTATCTCTTCTCCTAAACTTAAGCGTCCGAACCTCTCCTGAACCTCTCTTGTCCTCTACTTCTCCTCCCTTTAACCTCTTCTCTCTTTAACCTTTGGGAAATCGTTCAAATTTTTGTGAAATTTCTGAAATTTGTGCAAAATATTTGAAATATTTTTGAACTATTTGCTAATATTTGATAAATTTGTGAAATCTTATAAATTTATCCGAAATCTGTGCTAAATATATGAAATCTTTAAGAAATTATTGAAATCTTTGTGAAATCTTTTAAATCTATCGGAAATCTGTGCAAAAACCTTCAAAATATTTGCGAAATCTATGGGAAATTATTATAATCTTTGTGCCATGTTTGAAATCTACCTGAAATCTATTCGAAATTTTCGAAATCTTTTTAACATCATTGAAATATTTGTGAAATATTTCTGAAATATTTGGGAATCTTTGCTCAACCTCGCCTTTCATCAACCTCTTCTCTCCTCAGTCTCTACTCTCCTCAACCTCAACCTCTACTCTCTTTCATCTCGCAGCTTCTCTCCTCAACCTCTACTTTCCTCAACTTCGCCTCTCCTCAACCTCTTTTATTCTTCCCTCAACCTCTTATCTCATCAATCTCTACTCTCCTCAACCTCAACCCTCCTTCGCCGCTCCCTAATCTCATCTCTCCTCAACCTTTCCTTTCCTCAACCACTCCTCTCCTTAATATCTCCTCTCCTAAATTAATAAGTCCAAATCTCTCCTGAACCTCCACTTACCTCAACATCGCCTCTCCTCAACCTCTACTTTCCTCAAAATCTACTTTCCCCAACCTCCCCTCTTCTCAACCTCTCCACTCCTCGACCACGTATCTCATTAATTTCGCCTCTCATCAACTTCTCTTTAACCTCTCCTCTTCTTTCTTCAACCTCTTCTCTTCTCTTCTCTCCTCAATCTCTACTCTCCTTAACCTCTACTCTCCTCAACATCGCCTCTTCACTTCTCAAACTCTACTCTCCTCAACGTCGCCTTTCTTCAACCTCTTCTCTCCTTTCCTCAACCACTCCTCTCCTCAATATTTCTTCTCCTAAACCTCAACGTCCAAACAACGTCTCAACCTCTATTCTTCTTTTCTTCTTTCCTCGACCTCTTCTCTCATCAATCTCTACTCTCCTCAAACTCAAACCTCCTCAACCGCTCCCTAATCTCACCTCTCCTCAACCTTTTCTTTCCTCAATCACTCCTCTCCGTGATATCTTCTCTCCTAAATTAAAAAGTCCAAACCTCTCCTGAACCTCTACTTTCCTCAACATCGCCTCTCCTCAACCTCTACTTTCCTCAACCTCTCCTCTTCTCAAATTTTTTTTTCCACAACACTCCCAAACCTCTCCCCCAACTCAACATCGCAACCTCCCCTCTTCTCAACCTCTCCTTAACCTCTCCTCTTCTTTCTTCCACCTCTTTTCTTCTCTCCTCAATATCTACTCTACTTAATCTTTACTCTCCTCAACCTCGCGTCTTCTCGTCTCAAACTCTACTCTCCTCAACGTCGCCTTTCTTCAACCTCTCCTCTCCTCAATATTTCTTCTCCTAAACCTCAACGTCCAAGCCTCTCCTCTTTGCGAAATATTTGAAATGTTTTTAAACTATTTGCTAATATTTGATAAATTTGTGAAATCTTATAAATCTATCCGAAATCTGTGCTAAATATATCAAATCTTTAAGAAATTATTGAAATCTTTATACAATCTTGCAAATCTATCGGAAATCTTTGTGAAATAATCGAAGTCAGTGAAATCTTTTGAATTAATATAATCTTTGCGCCATCTTTGAAATCTACCTGAAATTTTTACGAAATTTTCGAAATCTTTGCGAAATATTTTTGATTTATTTGGTAATATTTGTGAAATTTGTGAAATCTTTAGAAAATCATTGAAATCTTTGTGAAATCTTTTGCAGTATGAATTTTGAACCTTTAATTATTATTTATTATTATTTACTATCAACTGCTCATCTTCTCTCTTCAGTCTCTACTCTCCTCAACCTCAATCTCTACTCTCTTTAACCTCGCACCTTCTCTCCTCAACCTCTACTTTCCTCAACCTCGCCTTTCTTCAACCTCTCCTCTCCTCAAATTTTTTTCTTTTCAACCGCTCCCAAATCTCACCTCTTCTCAACCTTTCCTTTCCTCAACGACTCCTCTCCTCAATATCTCCTGTCTTAAACCAAAACGTCCACACCTCTCCTGAACCTCTCCTTATCTCAACGTGCCAACCTCCCCTCTTCTCAACCTCTCCACTTCTTGACCACGTCCTCATTAATTTCGCCTCTCATCAACCTCTCCTCTTCTTTCCTCAACCTCTTCTCTCCTCAATCTCTTCTCTCCTTAACCTGTACTCTCCTTAACCTCCTGTCGCATCTTCTCTTCTCAACATCGCCTTTCTTCAACCTCTCCTCTCTTTTCCTCAACCACTCCTCTCCTCAATATCTCTTCTCCTAAACATCAACGTGTAAACCCCTCCTGAACCTCTCCTGTTCTCTGCTTCTCCTCTCTTTAACCTTTGGGAAATCGTTCAAATTTTTTGTAATCTCTGAAATCTTTAGAAATCTTTGCAAAATATTTGAAATATTTTGGAACTATTTTCTAATATTTGATAAATTTGTGAAATCTCATAAATCTATCCGAAATCTGAGATAAATATATGAAATCTTTAAGAAATTAATGAAATCTTTATGCAGTCTTGGAAATCTATCGGAAATCTTTATGAAATAATTGAAGTCTTTGTGGAATCTCTTAAATCTATCGGAAATATTTGTGAAATCTTTAGAAAATCATTGAAATCTTTGTGAAATCTTTGGCAATATGAATTTTAAACCTGTAATTATTATTTTTTATTTATTACTATTTACCATCAACTTCTTATCACTTTAACCTCTCCTCTCCTTAAACTCAGTGTCCCAACCTCCCCTCTTCTCAACCTCTCCACTTCTCGACAACTTCACATCAATCTCTCCTTTCCTCAACCACTCTTCTCCTTAATATCTCTTCTCCTAAACCGGAACGTCCAAACCTCTCCTGAACCTCTCCTGTCCTCACCTTCTCCTTTCTTCAACCTCTCCTCTCTTTAACCTCTCCTTAATCTCAAACACTCCTCAGTCTCTCTTCTTCTAAAACTCAACGTCCCGATCTCCCCTCTTCTTAACCTACCCTCTTCCCAACCTCTCTACTTCTCAACCTCACCTCTCCTCAACCGCTCCTCTCCTCTATATATTTGCTCCTAAACCTCAACGTCCAAACCTCTCCTGAACCTCTCCTCTCCTGAACCTTGCCTCTCCTGAACCTCTCCTGCACTCAACTTCCCCTCTCTTTAACCTCTCCTCAATCTCAACCGCTCCTCAGTCTCACACTCTCTCTCTTCTCTCTCTTTTCTATTCTATCCTATCCTGTCCTACCTAATCATATCGTATCCAATCCTATCTTATCATCCCCTTTCCACCCCTCACCAGAACATTATTTCCTTCCCCTCCTCCACCCTTCCCCAATCTTTACTTTCCCTCCTCCACTACCACACCCTACTTCCCTTCCTCTATTTTTCCTCTCCATACATCCTCATGCTTCTCCAACCCCTCTGACTTCCCTTCCTTTCGCTCCTCATTCCCCTCTCAGGAAAAAAGTATGTTGTACGGATGCAGCAATGCAGATTTTTTAAAATTCATTGAATTTGTTATTAACAAATAAATGCATGAAAACAATGTCTTGGGATTGGCTGCGATTTGTCACTTGATTCAAACTAAATATGAACAATTTATAGACAGAAAAAGTTTTTGTATCGAATCAATAAAAGTTGATTAATAATTTGCTCTTTATAAACAAATTTCATAAACAGTTATCCACATCAGGTACTTATGATACAATAAATAAAGTTTTTCTTACGGAATCGACCAAGAATTAATCAGCAATGACACCCAGTTATCATGTGTAGTCAACCAGTAACAATTGATGATTGTTTAATTAAACATGGTTAACAAATACATTGTTGGGCTAATTTTCAACGCAAAATTTTTGTTCTTTCACCGTAATAAAATTTAAGCAACTATTACTATTGTTTATAACATTTTTTAATTTTCATCATCTTATGTATTTAGCAACAAAAAATTCAGTCTTCTTCGAGGAATTAACAGCCAATTATTTGGCAGTCACGCCTTGCTATCAACTGATAATAATTGATTATTGTTTCAAAAAAATTAATTAACAAATACATTATTTAGCGAGATTTTTTGTTTATAAATGTATAAAATAATACAAATTTTTTTTCAAAATTGTTATTAACATTAATGATTGTTGATTGCCACTAAAATGTCCTTAAAAAGTTTAAAAATTAGTTATTAACATTTGATTGCGTTGAAATAAGAAAGTTTTTGCGTCGAAAAATAGCCCAATAGTGCATTTGTTAATTAAGTTTATATAAACAATTCAATATAAAAATTCTTTCTGTCTATAAATTGTTTAAACTTAGTGCAAATTTAGTGACATATCAACAATTATTATTGTTAATAACAATTTTTTAAATACATTTTTTATCATTCTATGTATTTATAAACAATTTCACTTTTGAGGGAATAATTTAAAGCCAATGAAGCAAGAAATGACTTGCTATCAACTAATAACAATTTATGATTGTTTAAACAAACTTAATTAACAAATGCACTATTGTACTTTTTTAACGTATAAACTTGGCTCTTTAAACTTAATTAAATGTAAATAAGTAATGTCTAAATATTTAAGGACATTCTAATGACAATCAACTATTATTATAAATGTTAATAAACATGATTTAAACAAATCTTTAATATCTTATGTCTATAAACAAAAAATTACACATTTTTCGAGGCAAAAACAGACCATTATTTAGCAATATCTCCTTGCTATCAATCGATAACAATTGATGATTGTTTAAACAAAGTTAATTAACAAATACATCATTGAGATATTTTTTAACATTTAATCATTGTTCGTTTACGAAATCAAATGTTAATAACTAATTTTTAAAAATGTTTATTCACCTGGAACACGATAAATTATTTTTATTGTTATTAACAATGTTATAAGCAAACAAATAGTTCATCATTATCCAAAAGTCCCGGAAAAGTTTGAAAATTAGTTAATTATAGTTCATTGCGTTAAAAAACAAAGTTTCAGCCATGCAAAATAGCCAAATTCATTTGCTAATAAAATTTTTTAAACAATTACAACATATATATTGATATCAATTTAGTGGATAATTGTTTATCAAATTTGTTTAAAAAATAAAAAATTATTCAATGACTTCCATTAATTCATTATAAAAACTTTTTTTTGTTAATTCAATTAATTTTTTAGCATCTGCTTTGATACTGGAAAACCTTTTTGAATAGTTATCCTAGGCATCTTGAAATGAAATTTGCATTTTTCGTCTGGTAAATAACTTCTTCGTATGTCTAGTTATGAGATTATAATTATTGGAAAAAAATTCCTGCTTACGTACTTTAAACAAAACACCTCGCAAAACACTTCAAGTGGGAAGCACGCACTTTAGCGTCTAACGCATAATGAAAACAAATCAGGTCAATCCTATTACATAAAAACAAATTAAATACGAATAAATGAACCAAAAAAAATATAAAATTTGCATTTTTTTGTTATTAAATAAAAAAATAATAAGCTTGTTTAATAGTCTGCTCCGTGAAATTTATGCATAATTTTATTAGACTATTACACTATTAAACTATTAGACTATTAGACTATTAGACTATTAGAATATTAGACAATTATACTATTTTCCTGTGTTTTTCGTAGATAATCAATCTAATATTTATAAAAGTGATTTTCTGGTAAATAACTTCTTCGTATGTGTAGTTATGAGATAATAATTATTGGAAAAAAATTCCTGCGTACGTATTTTAAACAAAACACCTCGCACAACACTTGAAGTGGGAAGCACGCACTTTTGCGTCTAGCGCATAATGCGCATAACGCAGTTTCATAACTAGACATATGAAGAAGTTATTTACCGGAAAATTTCTTTAGATAATTGAAAATAACTTTTAAATAATTTCAGTGTCCAAAAGGACCTGTTAAAATCAAAATTTCAATTTCTTTTTTTTGGATTTGGAACCGAATCGGGCGGATATCATAATTGGGCGGATGGACCCTCTACAAAAAAAAAGTGTTCTTAGACTACCCGACCGGCCAATTTAAAACGAATTCGGTCATTTGTATTTTCTGAAAACAAATTCAATTCGCATTCGAGAACCACAATGAATATGAAATTTGCATTTTTTGTTATTAAATAAAAAAATAATAAGCTTTTTTAATAGTCTGCTCCGTGAAATTGATGCATAATTTTATTAGATTATTAGACTATTAGACAATTAGACTATTTTCCTGTGTTTTTCGTAGAAAATTAATCTAATGTTCATAAAAGTGATTTTCTGGTAAATAACTTCTTCGTATGTATAGTTATGAGATAAATTAGTGGAACGAAATTCCTGCTTACGAACTTTAAACAAAACACCTCGCAAAACACTTGAAGTGGGAAGCACGCACTTATGCCTCTAGCGCATAATGGGCATAACGCAGTTTCATAAATAGACATACGAAGAAGTTATTTAACAGAAAATCACTTTGATGATTATTAGATTAATTTTAGTGCCCAAAAGGACCTGTTAAAATAAAAATTTCTGAAAAATTTTCAATTTCTTTTTTTCGGATTTGGAACCGAATCGGGCGGATATCATAATTGGGCGGATGGACCCTCTACAAAAAAAAAGTGTTCTTACTACCCGACCGACCAATTTAAAACGAATTCGGTCATTTGTATTTTGTGAAAACAAATTCAATTCGCATTCGAGAACCACAATGAATATGAAATTGTCGAAGAAAAGCCTGAAGTGTCTATTCACTCTTGTGAGATAATTCTTCGATCCACAACCTAATTATTATCCTTGAGCGGAGATCGTGGATACACAGTAGCCCTGAATTGTATCGAGAGGAGAATCAGGTCCGGTCGGTCAGTCAAATTGTGGAAGGAGCTAACAAAAAATAAGGAAGGAAGGAAGGAAAGCAGGCAGGAAGGAAAAGGATCAGATATGAGGGGGGGGGGGGGGGAATTGAGGGAGGAGGGTGAAAAAAAAGAGAGAATAAAAAAAAGAAAAGAGGGGATAGAGGGAGATTGTTATACCTAAACAAATCGGGATTGTTTGCAGTGGCATCGTTTTACGCATGAGGCCGCGGGTTCTTTATTCTTTCCTCAATTCGAGTTTGAGCCACTTGAACGAGCTGAAGTGTAAGTGAATGCGAAAGGGAGGCGTAGTCGGTCGCTCGTCGGTCACCCCCGGGGCTTTGATCTGTGCCGATCTCCGGAACTACTCCCCTTTTTCGCCCACTCCGATGCTCTAGAACGAAGCTGGTACAGGCACTCACTCTTATTCGACATCATCTGAAAGAATGACTGACGCTTGTCCTGATTTTTTAATTCCGCCCGTACTGGTCCACTCGAGCACTGTCAAGTACTGGATGCGACACGGGACGCGGCGTGTTTTGTCGGAAGGCACTTTATTAAAACCTCGTTATTTGTACGATTCTAGATTGTACGTCAAACGTGCCATTGTACCGTGTCACGATCGGCCGAGCGCACATGATATGACACGAGTCATGATCGAGTCAACTAGCGCTTCATATCCATCCACTTTTTCTTCTTTTTCTCCCGTTTGACATTTTATATTGTATACAAACGAATCTGGATTTAGTGTCGGGTTTGGGACATCACATTTGCAACAAAACACCTAGCAAAACACTTTAAGTGGGAAGCACGCACTTTTGCGTCTAGCGCATAATGCGCATAACGCAGTTTCATAACTAGACACACGAAGAAATCATCTAACAGAAAATCACTTTTAGAAATATTAGATCAATTGGTTGAAAAGTGAACTACATTATTAAAAGTTTATTTGAATTATTAAAGATTTCGCATTAATTGAAAATCTTTGGTCGAAAATTTAAATATTGTTTTGAAAATTTGTTCTTTTTTGTTAAGAACTAATTTTTAACTGATAATTTAACTATTTCATTTTTGATTATAAATTTATCTTTTTTAGTTGAAAATTCAACACTTTGGTTGAAAATTGATGTATTTCGTTAAAAAGTTCTTTTTTTTAAATGAGAGCTATCTCTTGAATAATCGGTCAAGATACTCTGTCGCTCGCTTGATTAAACCATTCGAAGACAGCAGCATCCAAAAGCACATCACTTTTTTGCAACAAAACGTCTCACAAAACACTTCAAGTGGGAAGCACGCACTTTTGCCTCTAGCGCATAATGCGCATAACGCAGTTTCATAACTAGACACACGAAGAAGTCATCTAACAGAAAATTACTTTTAGAAATATTAGATCAATTGGTTGAAAAGTGAACTACTTTGTTAAAAATTTATTTGATTAATTAAAGATTTCTCATTAATTGAAAACCTTTGGTTGAAAATTTAAATAATATGTTGAAAATTTGTTATTTTTTTTCGAGAACTAATTTTTTAAATGATAATTTAACTATTCCATTTTTGGTTAAAAATGTATCGTTTTTTAGTTGAAAATTCAAAAATTTGGTTGAAAATTGATGTATTTTGTTAAAAAGTTATTTTTTTAACATGAGAGTTGTCTCTTGAATAATCGGCCAAAATACTCTGTCGCTCGCTTGATTAAACCATTCGAAGACAGCAGCATCCAAAAGCACATTACTTTTTTGAATTAATGTTATGTTATGTTACATTGCGTTATGCGCATTATGCACTAGACGCAAAAGTGCGTGCTTCCCACTTGAAGTGTTTTGCGAGATGTTTTGTTTATAGTACGTAAGCAGGAATTTTGTTCCACTAATTATTATCTCATAACTAGACATAGGAAGAAGTTATGTACCAAAAAATCACTTTTAATCATTAATAATAATAATAAAAAATAATTTAATCTCACAAAACACTTCAAGTGAGAAGCACGCACTTTTGCGTATAGCGCATAATGCGCATAACGCAGTTTCATAACTAGACATACGAAATCATGTAACAGAAAATCACTTTTATAAGTATTAGATCAATTGTCTATGGAAAACACAGTTTTCACAATTCTCACGTCAACACTTGACGGTTTGACATTACAACACATTGCAGTGGGATTCCGATGCTTGAAGTCGATTGGTCGTCTCTTTCTACGATGTGAGATAATCAGAGACGATCCGATTGTGTTCCAATGAAAGGTCTTTTCGTTTCGAAACAATCATACTCTCTCTCTCTCTCTATCTCTATCTATCTACCTCTGTTTATCCAATACTTCTTCTTCTTTGTGTTAGAATGACTTCCAGTTTTCAAAAAAAAAATGCTTACTTTATTTTCATTACTGTTGTTGATGGATTATTTTATTGTCATATCTAGACTGTATTACTTTTAGTGAAAAACATCAACCAAATTTTGTACAGGAAATTGAAAAAATATTTTTAAAATGGGTCTGTGAGACCCCAAATATATATTTTCTAAGTATTTCACAAAGTAAAATAATATAT
>CAKNWW010348515.1:0-10502 GCA_932074435.1 Andricus kollari | reverse complement strand
AAAGTCCATCTTATAGTTCTCATAATCGGCTGTCTTGGATGTATGAAAGCATCATTTCTTAGCCAACTCAACAAGATTCCGGCTTGCCATCGTCAGGCTCATTCCATCGCAAACCGGATGCAAAAGGCTGTTCTTCTGGGATCACTTCATCTGGTCCGTCAACACTGTTGCTCATAATATTCTTCAAAGATCGGTAGCTCTAAAAAAGTATCCCGAGGTGAAACCTTCATCTCCAACTGTTCCGTCTGCCGCGTAAGGTTATCCGCGGCTAGAGACCTGACTCCAAGGAACAGTGTTGAACGATGTTCTCTCACGTAAATTTCCCGCTCTTGCTTACCTTTTAGGACCGAAGGAGCAGAAGTGGATGACGTAAACGTTCCAGTTGCGTCGGTATTGGTTGCTTTAAGGAGCCATGATCGTAGCTTCTGGAGCCTACAACTTCTCTCACTTATAATGAGTTTGAGTTTAAATAAGATGATGATGCATGAATTCCTAGAATAAAAATTAATTAACATGTGAATCTAATCTTAAACTGACAAGGAGAAGTCACGACATGTGCGTAGACGATTCTAATGAAGCTTTACAGGGTGAAATAAAGTCAAAATCCATTAGATGTGTATTTTCTCTTTCGACCTAATGGGCCTTGGTTTTCGAGATGTCGAGGTTTGAGTATTTGCGATGGAGTGCTGGGTTCGCCACAGTAGAGTGCGGACACCGGATTGCGCGCTTATATATGTACTGACTAGAGTTTTGAGTCGAGCGCTCGAGCGTAAGTACTGAAATCTCGATATTACGGAAACTAGGGCCCAGTGCATCAAGAGAGAAATGCGCACTATATGAATTTTTACGTACTTTTACATCGTGAAGCTCCAGTCAAATCGGCGACTTCAGATTTTAAGCATTGCTTGGGTATATTTCGTGTGTACATCAAGGTTTCAAACAGTTCCAATAATATTTTCCCAACTTACGACGATTTATTTCTTAAAAAGTAAATGAATTTGGGGAATATATTTTTTCAGTTGTCCATGCTTATTATTAAAAATACTTATCTAATGAAAAAATAGAAAATAGAAAAAAGTTCCGTGTTGTCATTCTCTACAAGCTTATATTTGAAAAAAATTAATTTAGCGACTTTGAGGCTGAGGCGGGGCATATCGCTCCGTCTTTACAAAAATATATTGCCTTTTATCACACAGTAAATAATAGCTTCGTTACATAAATACAAACATAAAAATCTTTTTACAGGTATGCAATTAATTTCTTACTTATTTTTCTATTAAATTTTGTGGTTGCACTTCGTTTGCATTATTCACGTATTTCGAACCTAACCTATTATATGATTTCTAGCTATACCTAACAAGTATTTCTATTTTAATGACAGAACTCACCCTGTGGAAAAATTTCATGGCAGTCTTGTATCATGCTAAAGCCAGTACAGTTTTTCTCAAGCCTGTCTATTCACGGAATACTAGCCTGGTGCTATCCTGGCGCTATCTAGTTTTGCTACGCGTTTGATTCAAACCTTTCTGCGGTCTAGTCCTAGTCTTGGCGCTATCTAGGAGTTCGTTACGAATTTTAATACGTGAAGACTGTCCATATTTTCGCTACTTTCTAGACAGAATAACTGTTTTAACTTCAACAAAAATTACAGAAGTGAATTCAGAAAATAAAAATTTTTGAATAAAAGACTTAGAAAATTACAATGCATAATTGCATAAATGCTAAAGTAATAATTAAATGAACTTTATTACATATTTAAGATAATAAACAACCATTATTTAACGTGATTGAAATCCTAATATACAAACTGCATTCTTAAGAACGATTTTTTTAAAGAACGTTTACAAATGTTTTCTTTTATTTTTTATTTCATATAGTAAAGTTATAATGAAATTATATTAAATTTATAATATTCCAGAAAATGAAATTTTAATATAAACTAGTTATTTAATTTATTTTAATTATTTATTCAATGCGTAAACAATAATTAAGCCTAACGCATCATCTATGTTAAAATTTTATTTTCTGAGTTTTCATAAATATAATACATAGATTCATTTTACATATTGCAATTATTATAAATTCATTATAACTTAACTATATAACACAATTAAAGGCAAACGTTTTACAAAAATTTGTGAATAGAAATCAATGTTAAGAATACAGTTTGTAAATTAGGATTTCAATCACGTTCAATAACACAGCCACACAAAAAAAGAAAAGTATCTTGATGTGAGGACGAGACATATATATTTCTATGTATTTTAAAGCGCTGAATCTAAATCCGCCGTCAGAATTGGGCCAACGGGTGTTGGTTAGGATCAAACCAAGACCCATGGGGCCAATTCTGATGGCGGATTCAGATTCAGCGGGTCAAAATACATATGAATATATATGTCTCGTCCCCAAATCAAGATACTTTTCTTTTTTTGTGTGGCTGTGTAATTATTGTTTATTATTTTTAATATTTAATACAGCGCATTAAATTATGATTTGAGCATTTATGCAAGTATGTTTTGTAATGCCCTAAATCACTTATTTTAAAATTATTATTTTATGAATTCACTTCTGTTATTTTTGTTCAAGACCAAACCGTGATTCTGTCTAGGAACTAGCTGAAATCTGGAAAGTCTTAATATATTCAAATTCGTAATGAACTCCTAGACAGAGCCAAAACTAGTACTAGAGAGCAGAAAGCTCTAAGTCAAACACGTAGCAAAACTATACAGCGCCAGTACAGCGCCAGGATAGTATTTTGTAAATAGATCGGCTTGATAAATACTGTACTGGCTTTAGCATGATTCGAAATTGCCAAAAAAATTTTCCACATGGAAGGTCCGTGAAACGGCACTGGCAGCTCAGTGCCGTTTCTCTGGGCCGTTTAAGTACTGTTTTATCGGCAAGGCGTACTAATTTTTTTATGAAACAAAATCAAACAAACAATTTGTCCTGAATATCTTTTTTTCCGTGCTCTATATCATGCGACTTTATGTCTTTAAGATATCCTTTGGATCCTTTCATGTCTTTAGAAGGTCATCAAGACGTCCTCAAGTTGTACCTCCGCACTCCCTTATACGACCTTCTCCTATACGACCGCTCCATTATACGACCAGTTTCCGCTCCCCCATACGACGGAAAGGTCGTTCTCCACCAACCCCACTCTTCCGCTCAAAGCTTGCGCGGGAAGTCAGCTGTCAGTGACATAGGATTCAATGCGCATGCGCACGATCACGTGAAATTTTCGGGATTGTAAGTGGAAGGAGCTGGATGGGTCCCCCTTGCGCCTTCGTATAAGGGAAATTTTTTGGTCCCGAGCTCGTCGTATAAGGGAGCGCGAAGTGTACGCGAAAAGTCGTCTATACCTAGGTAACACAACCTCTGAGAATGAAATGGGTCAAAAGGAATACAGTAGTCAAAAATACCCGAAAAGTTGGCCAAAATTCAATCAGTGAGCAAACTTTTTCGAAACTCAGTACTTCTATGTTTTCCTGGGCAAGGAATGCGCGTACACCTATCTTGTAAGCGTGTTTAAAACGAAAGTGACGGTTAGTCGCAGCAAAATTTTTAATTTTTTTTATCACCACCTCGTTGACTTTGTATTTTAATAGGAATCACAGCGGAGCAGCGCGGAGCTTTTTTTGAGATAATGTTTTTTCATAAAATTTTGGTTTTCTAAAAATCGCTGATAAGAAAACTTTGAGGTCACTACTATAACACTTCATGCATTAATAAAATACAACTTGTATTGAAATTTTATCATACGTAAGTATGGGAGCAGACCATCTTTCAGGCCCTCTGAAATCCCACGTGCGTAAGACAGAGCCCAAATCTTCCGACATTTGATGCAGAGATTAATTGTTTACAGAATACTGTATTTGGTTTCACGCAAAAAAAAATTTATTTTTTAAATTTTGGCCAGCTTTTCCTGCTATTCTTACCACTGTGCGTGTTGGTTAGTATCTGGCTGTTTTTGTCGTGCAAATAGTAAATTTGATAAATAACCCCAGAATAACCCTAAGAATGTAGAAATCGGTTAGGTTAATGTAATATTTTGAATTTTCTTTTTCGGAATATAAAATTATTAATATTCGGATTTAAGAAAAGTTGTATTTGCTTGATTCAACACTGGATATCGTTATCATAATTGATGGCTGAAGTTACCCTACAAGAAAACGTCAGATTAAAAAGTATTGATTCGCATATAACGCCTAAGTATTGAATACGTCTGAATGCGAAGTGAGAGATTTTGCGTTCAATGTGTGTTAATACTTTTCAATCTGGCTTTCTTTGTGTGGTAGGTTTTATTGGGAGCCGGTCTCATTTTCATAGATGCCAGTAACGCCCAGTAGGACCATACGGTGGTTGTTTGTAGTATGATGAAATTTTTGTTGTTGTCGATTACTAGTCAAATAATTTTCTCGTTTCTCCAGTAAATTATTTGACCAGTAATCGACAAAAAAAATTAACATCATAAATTAAATAAGTGGTTGTTTAATATGTTTTTTTATTATATATATAATATATATTATTAAATTATTTTATGTATATATATATATATATGTATATTATTGTCTTATATAAATTAAATTTTATTCATATTTAATTATATATTATTATTATATCAGATTATATATTATTAAGTGTAAACGTACAATATTGCTGCAGACGTTAGGCCCGTTAGGGAATGCTTAGTACGCTTCATTTTATAAATGCAAATGTCTACAAATAATGTTGATATGAGTAATAAGGTAGAAATAAAATAAAAATTGTAATTCATCACTTTGCTTTGGTATTTATTTTCCCTATTTTACCTATTCTAAATGAATTTTTTTATTTTAAAATCAAAATTTATTGTTCCTTATAACAAATTACTAATCCTTCTATTGCGTAATAACTTCTTTTGTCCCTTCTAAATTGTACATAATGGTATCATGAAACTGAAGTTTTATTGCGAGAAATACATATTTTACTGAGTAAATGCACAAAAAAAGTAATATTTCTGCAAACATAAAAGTACGTAGAATTCTATTATCTAATGCGCAATCTAAATTTGCAACCAATTTGGAGATCGGAAACGTGTTTATTTATCGACAAATCCAAATTTTGTTAATAACTTTTTGGAAAAAATTATAAAAAACTTGCAAACGTGCATATTTATTGGAATTATTATTTAGAACCAAAATGTTGACTATATTTTTTAGCAAAGTGTTTGCAAATTTTTCCGATAACGATACGTCTATAGTACTAAAATTGCATCGCAATAAGATATCGGGAGCCTGTGAAAAATTTTAAACTTTTGTAGTCATTTAATTATTTTTTTGATTTGTTTTAAATTCTCAAAAATTTGCTAATTTATATAAATTAAAAAAAAAACGCTTTTTTTTACGGTATTAAAAAATTGCAGCCTAGTATAAGGTTAAGATCAAGAGAAAATAAAAGAATGCGTGCATTTTTAGTGGCACTTTTTTTGCAATATACTCTTGTCCAAAGTAACAACGTATATTTTCGGGATAAAATGAACGTATTACTTCATGGTTAACCAAAATTAAACAAAATGTTGAAATTTCTACAATTATTCTTTCTCAAATGTTCCAGATTTGTTAAATTATCAAAATTTCTTGAATGTTCAAAATTTATAAAATTGTCAACATTTCTAAATTTATAAAAGCGTCATAAATTTTCAAAATTTATAAAATTTCGATAATTCATCAAATTTCCAAAATGTCTAAAATGTATAAAATTTTCAAAATTTCAAGAATTATTAAAATTATTAAAATGATAAAAAATTCCTAAATTGTTGAAAATTTCTAAAATTATAAAAACGTCTCAAATTTTCAACATTTATAAAATTACAAAAATTTCTCAATTTTTAAATTTTTTAAATGTTTTTAATTTTTTTTTAAATTTTCAGTTTCTAAAAGTTTAAAAATTCTGACATTTTCATAAATTCTGGAATTTCTTTTAAACTCTACAATTTTAAAAAGCTCTGATGTTTTCAAAATTTTATATTTACCATACCCGTGCAGAAATTGCCCGGGTTGGCCCTACTACAACAAGGTTTCTGGTCGGATCCCGGCCGGGCTACCCCTGGTTGGGTTTCATGGTCGGGAGCCGCCCGGTTACCGGCC
Source organism: Andricus kollari (assembly GCA_932074435.1). NCBI lineage: Eukaryota > Metazoa > Arthropoda > Insecta > Hymenoptera > Cynipidae > Andricus > Andricus kollari. Next base: position 4,374 of record CAKNWW010348515.1, on the reverse strand, counting down.
GGGCCAACCCTGGTTAGATTTCATGGTCGGGAGCCGGTCGGCTGCCGGCCGGGCCAAACCTGGTTAGATTGCATTGTCGGTAGCCGACCGAGCATTAGTCAGGATAATTTTTTTGTAGAAATTGCACATTTTTTAAGAGCCGTGATATTATCAAAGACGCACTTACGGATTTATTAGATCAGTGAAACAGAATTTAGCTTTTTCAAATTCTTGAAAAAAAAAGAAAAATTTATGTCTTCCCAATGATTTAAATTATTAATTAAAACTGGTATCGATTCTGCAATATGTATTAGCAGAATTGTTACAATTTTTACAATTTTCTCTGTTTTCATAAAATTTTTACTCTGTACACTTTCAAATTTACCGCCATGCCTACTGCCTTCTGCGCCTGGCGTCGGCGTAGACATTTGCAAGTTTCAGTTTTTCACCTCGAACGAGAATGCAAGTTGCATTCATGTCGCGTCGTCTCCGCGAAGTTAACAAATAAAACCGGGTATTAAAATCAACCTTATTTCAGTAATCAGTTTGAAACTCCCACTTGATGCGCGAATAATAATTATTTTATATTAAAGTATAGTGTTGTGTATTCATTTTTTCATTTCCTACTTCCTAACCTCAAATCACCACGTGGTTTCCAAAATAAAACAATGGCTAGGAGATTCTAGCATCAGTGGTTGAAACTTTTCTCTCATTTCATCGCGAGAATTTGATAACTTGATTTCACATTAAAGGTTCACCGTATTCGTTACGATGAGCCTTAAAAGACATTTCAAGTTACCAATTTCTCGCCTGAAGCAAAAATTTTTAACCGGTCTGTGGCCGGGTTACCCGACCGGATCCCGGCCGGTATAAAAGCCGGGATCCGACCAGTTTACCGTGACGTTTTTGGCCGGATCCCGGCCAGTATCCCCGGCCGGCTCCCGGTTTAAATTGGGGCTATCCGGCCGGCTCCCGGTCGGATCCCGGTTACCATTCCTACACGGGTAGAGTTGACAAATTTGAGAATTTTCCCAAGTTTTCTAGTTCATACAAAAATATAAATTAGGATTCTGACATTCGTCTATATAAGCAGAAATCATGCTGGTGTTAGAAGAAACAAATTTCGAAAAGACAACATAAAATGTAGACAAAAAACGCAATCGAAATGAGTTTTGTGATGATTTCGAATTAATTTGTTCAGCTTCATTTTTTATTTCATATATTCATTCACAATCTCTTTTACATTTGCTTCTGCACATACATATTGAATTATATAATAAGAATATACAATTTGTAATAAAAACTAGTTCCACAGTGTCGCAATGATGTCAAAAATTTCGTATGCTGTTAATAACAAACAATCTCTCACAATAACATATTTTTGAGTACTAGTCATTTTCGATTTTTAAAAATTTGTTGTTCTTTTTCGGCCATTTATGGTAATTTTGCAGATAAATATGGTAACTCACCATAAATTTCCCAAAATTCATTTTAAAAAATTTCAATGAATTTCCGGACAATTATGAAATTTTTCGGTCATTCATGGTAACTTATCATAAATTACCCAAAATTCACTTTTAAAAATTTCCGGAAATTTATGAAAATTTACGGTAATTTGATCAGTTATACGTGGTAACTTTTTATAAATAACCGCAACATTCTATTATGCACAACCAAAATAATATAATATAATTAACTAAAAATATCTTTTCAATAAAAAACTATCGGCAATAGTTTATTTTTCATAAAAAATGGTACATAGTTATGAAAGAAATGTTTATTTCCGCTATTTTCAAATACATCATCTTTATATTGTTACTAACATCAATTACTAATAAGTATACGATTACCTCTTATCAGGACAATTCACCAGAATATATAAGTTGCCCATTATAAAAACAATGTTATAAACAAATTTACATTTTTCTTATTTCCAATACTTATAATTTTAGCGTCTTCAACGAAATCTAGTAAAGATTTATCAATTAGCACACTATTTCCTGGAAACTGGACGAAAGGCATGTACCTGAAGAAATTTAAGCCGATGCATGGAGACTGGGTGCTTGGAATGCTAGGGGTGTCAATGACTTTAACCGTTAGCTGGCACACATATATCTAGGCGTAACATAGCTAGCACACTGGCGTCAAAGTGACCCCAGGCATAAAAATGCTTTCTGCAAAAGGCCAATCGTTTATTTTGACACGCTAAACCTCTCAAATATTCTTTGTTACACCCTTCAAAAGGTGATATGGTTTATTTTGTTTAAGTTTATTATGTACACTCCACGCTCCCTTATACGACATTCCCCTATACGATCGCTCCCTTATACGACGGAACGGTCGTTCTCCACCATCCCCACTCTTCCACTCAAAGCTTGCACGGGAATTCAACGCGCATGCGCGCGACCACGTGAGATTTTTGGGAATTTAAGTGGAAGGGGATAGACGGGTCCCCCTTGCGCCGTCGTACAAGGGAAAGTTCTCGGTCCCGAGCTCGTCGTATAAGGGAGCGCAGAGTGTACTATGAAAAAAAAATGTTGAAGACGAGCAAAAAAAGATAGTCTTAAATTGATGTGAAATCGGTTTAGGGTTAATCTGACCTGAGCGTGCCAGCTAAGGGTTAAGGAAAGATAATTATGAGAAACAATGAACGTAGGGAAGCTTGATATGTGTAGCTAAATCAAAGAAAAAGGGATGTGAAGTAGGGTGATAGAAAATGGGGAGTTAAAAAACGAACTGGAACTATGGTAAGGAGCAGACATGAATCACATGGTAGCCAATGAGTCGATCTGATTGTGAATGAGAGAACAAAACAGCATGTCAAGAAGCATACTCGTAAATTTGTATCTTCCAGATTGTTGTGTGTTAGAATTAAAGTGTGTATCAGAAGATTATTTATTATAGCGTGATATGCTCTAGTTGATGATGAAAGAAGTGAAGTGGAAGATGCTTTGGCGAACACTTTAAATGATATTCTAGGTACTTGCGATCACAAAAAAGAATCATTTTTCTAGGAGATATAAATGGATGGGTTGGAGTCCAACGCGAGGGTACGGACAGGGTGCTAGGTAATTTTGAAGATTCGAAAACGAATAGTAACTGGATAGATTGCTTAGTCTGATAGACTTTGTTGTTGCGGTTGAGAAAATGAGGGAGTTAGTCAGGTACACAAGGGTTATGAGAGGATCTGAATGTGAAACGGATCATTACCTCTTAGTATCAACAATTAACTAAGGTCAAGGACGGAAAAGAAAGAGAACTAAAAAGACGAAATAGAAGTGCATCAAGAAAGAAAATTTGCAGAAACCTAAAGTGCGACTAGAATTTCAGAATAAGATTAACATAAGACTAGATGGAACAATTTGTGCGATGCTAATGCGCAATAAAGATATAGAGGGCGCATGGAATATGTTCAAGGAAATCATCGTTAGGTGTGCAACTGAAGTGTTTGGCATTACAATTAATTAAAATTTTCATTTTGCGGTCAAACTGTGCAAGATACGAAAAAAAGTAAATAGATAAAAATTATGCAACAAAAACAGATCTAAAAATTTGTTATAAGTCACTTTTTATGGAATATGTAGCTTTTGTATTTTGCTAAATTAATAAAAAAATTAAATTTTTGAACAAGCGTCACAAGCTATGAAAAAAATAAATAGATAAAAGTTACTCATATAAAAAGGAATTATGAAAAATAAAAGGAATTATGAAAAAATAATTAACAAATTCATTACAATAAGACATTATGAAAAATCATTTATTTATGAAAGAATAATACTCGTATAGTCTAATTTCGCTGTAAGTAAATGTTACACTAAAAAAACAATAACTTTACTTATACATTATTATTAATAATATATATTCAATTTGTATGTACAATAAAATAGTAGCAAAAATTTAAAATTTTGTTACATCGTCTCATGAGGTCAAAATGAAAGTTTTATGAAAAGCCATCATGTACGAATACTCAAATAAAATTTGAAAATATTTTAATTCTATAAAGATACAATACATACAAGTAAAGGTACAGTTTATCAGCTCTGCAATTTGCAAAAGCAAGCTCCTGAAAAATTGTATAAATCGTGTAGATTCAGAGACTTGAAAATGAGCAATACAATCTCAATGGGAAGTTTTTTTTTGCACACGTTTCTTAAACATAACCAAGCCCCAATCAACAAGAGGCCGTCGTTTTTTTACTTCCTGAATGCGTTCTTCCAAATCTTGAGCATATTTCGGGAATTCATTTTTGTAATCACCTTCATCCAAAATTTTCATGACATTATCAAGAATCGAATCCCCCCTTAAAATGTCAATTTCTTTGACCAAAATATCAAAAACAGATAACTTTATCGATGGATTGATCATCTTAACTTTCATACTTTGAATTTCCTCCTG
>CAKNWW010348512.1:0-18251 GCA_932074435.1 Andricus kollari | reverse complement strand
ATCGGTAAAGGAGTCTCTTCGAAACAGATACAAGCATCTACTTCGACAGATTTTGTCTTCAAATCTGTCGGTCTTGAACAAGGTATCTGCGACAAAAATGCTGCCCTCCCGGTTCTACTCCACTTATTAAGGGTGGTTCAATAGACGAAGAACAAGCTTACAGCCCGTAATATAAGTAAATAATGGCCATTGTGACTTGAAGAATCGCCCCCTCAGATCCCCTAAAGGATCCTTATCCTTTAATAACTTAATTACTAATTAAAATTGCCAGGACAAAATTTAACTTTCCATTGTTATTTTATTTTGTAAACAGGGTCCTGACAGGCGCCTAAGAATCAAAACTTAAATGAAAATTGAGATTGCTCGCATAATCTTCATGAGTGAGTACATCGTTATTGCACCCAACCGCTTAATTCTCTAGCATCATTTTAGACCCAGTTACCGTTTTTTAAAAAGACTGCCTGGAACATTGACGAAACAATAAAGCCTCTAGAAATATAATACATCGACATTTTATTGCAATTACCAGTTACATGCAAGATTTAGAACCGACTTCGTATCACAAATATATATTTAATAGTTATAAATTTTTTGAATTGAATTAACGAGGGTTTACATTGTGTACCACAAAACAATTCTTGATGTAGTGGCGGGCCCCTACTGGGATGTCACGGATTTCTGCTGGGTTCAATGCGGTAATCGTGCCACTTTCCATATTTATTTTCAAACGTTTTATAGCGTGATTAATATATTTATATATTCCACCAAGAATTTTATGAGTCTTCAATATTGCAAATACATCACCCCCGGGTGTTGATAATACGATTTCTTCTTCGGTTGGTATAGGCCCATACGTATTCCTTCCTGTTTTCATTCTAAGTGATTTATTGGCAGGAAAAGTGTATCTTCGAAGTTCGAATATCCGGTGCGTATTACAAAGGGTAATAAGCCGAATAGATTCAAGTTGCTCTATTCCGCATCCACGTCCGTCAGGAGAAGGAAGCCTTATAGGTGGAGCTATTGACTTGGAAGGAGGATCATTCCTTGCAAGAAGAAGCCTTTCAGGAGGAGATCTAGACCTGACACGAAGAGGCGGCTCGGCAGGAGGAAAATAGCACTCAGGAGAAGTATTTCTTTTAGGAGAAGAAGAAGTTCCGGAACGAGGAACACCAGGAATAGGGGCTCCATTCGGTAAACACTCAAACTGGGAACTTAACTCTGCAACAAGAAAGAGAGGATTACATTTTTTGTTAAAAAAGTTGGTGTTTCCACCAGTCCTGAGACTGCCAAAAAAAGAAAATTTAAAGAATTTTATGCGATTTAAGGAACTTCCAATTATTTCGAATATTTTAGCACACTTCACAAATTTCAAAGGATTTCTACCGGCTTTAATAGGTTTAATAGATTTTAATTCATTGAAATTTCGAATAAAACATTGACTGAAGTTTAATTGATATGAAATTATGAATGGTATAAAGTAAATCGTGCTAGTAGTAGTAATAACAATTAATAACAATACATTATCTGTGTTAATACAATAAAACGGTAGCTCAACGCTGCATCACAGGACGTGCGACTAAGATAAAACAAAAAATTCAAGAATCTTTTTAAAATATATGCAGAACCGATACAAATATTTAACATAAGGGGGAAAAATTATTATTTTCACGAGTTATTTGATTTTGAATTCAGAGTTTCAAAAAATAATGCGAAATTAATATGGAGCGTAATATGTCCGATATTTTTTTATAGCTAGGTTTGAAATTATTTAGCAATTTCTCATTTTAAACTTGTGGGCTTGGACAGGTGCTTGGCAGGGAATTTTTTATTATTTTTATTTATAATTTCTAAACGAAGTCGACTACAATTTTAAATGTTCACTGAATTGTGCTTGATATAAGTGCTTCATTGAGGTAATTTTATAAAAAAAATTTATCATTTCAAGGAAAAGTGGTAAATGACTAGAATTTAAAGTGCTCAAGTTTTGGGAATCACCTGTATGTCACATGTCGCGAGAAAAGGGAACTTAAGGTTAAAAAATCGATTTACAGGGTTTTATGCTATTGATAGTTTATAAGTCGCTCTATCATCAGTCGTTTCCACATGAGTTTGACAATTAGATAGTATGTGTCCTAGGTGCTCGGCGTATCCATGGCATGTCCTGTAGCTAACATCGGAAACATCTTGGCTCAAAACTTTGTGACGGTATGCTAAAGTAGAAGAGACACCGTCTTGACAGGCTAAAATGAAACCCTTCAATGTGCCCGACTTCAATCCTGCTGATTTAAGGGAAGCAAGCGTTAGCTCATACGACATCGACTGATCTTTCACATTTCTGTGCAGGATGCCGTGCATCTTCTTGTAGAGGAACTCTTCGCGACAGTTTTTCACCTGTATTTTCTTGATCCAGGCCTTTCGGAGTGAGTACTCGAGATCGAGGATTTTTGATGGATTTCGCTCACTCCTCATATTTAAATCAAAGCCAAGTGTTTCACCAGCCTCCTCCTGTGCTTTTTACAGAAACGCTTCTTTGCCCACTTCTTTGTGCACGACGAAAGGTGCATGGCTTTGTGCATGTGTATAACCTTTCGTCACCCGAAGTCGAGGGATCTGAGCTCGTCGTTCATCCGTGGAACCACTACAAACGGCAAGCATGTCCGTAGCAGATACGTTATTACTTGCAGATAGTGCGGAGGACCAAATCTGTTGTCGACGAGCTTGGTGTCAGCGGATATGCCAGTAATTTGTTCTCGCTTTTAATGCATCTTGACAAATTTTTCTAATCCAAACTCAACTCCAATTTCCCGGGTGTATTCCACGACTATCCTTAGAGCGTCAATGATCAATGATCCTTTGTTGTTTACCTCTCTCGATCCTTTAAGATAGATTAGGCAGTGTCTAGGATAAATGGGAAATCTATTAGGCCATTCTCTCCAAAATTGGACAGATGTTTAAAATTGGAAAGAACGTGGAGTGAAAATTTTGAGAATGATATATCAACCGCCATTTTGGATCAGCGATATTGGATTTTGTGATTTTGAGTTTCGAATTATAATTAGAAATCTTTAAAAGCCGTCATATGAATGTTCATGAAATTTGAACAAAAATTTCGAATTATCAATCGCCATATTAGATCTACCATATTAGAATATGTAATTTTGACTTTGGGAGCGTTATCATAAGCTTCTAATCTAAAAACTTCTAAAAGCTAACGCTCAACGGAAATTGCTGTTTTTGTCCCCTTGGCACATAATCTAGTATTTATCAAATATACGGTGATGCAACTTATTAATTTTTCATGCTACAAAATAAGATGATGTTTTGAAACGATGAAGTCTAAATTAAATTAGTCGTGAAACAATTTTTCTCCCATATTTGAAAATACTTCTATTTGTTGTAGATATATTTTTTAATGACTTTCGAAATTTTTTTGTTTCATCATAGTCATATGGAAAAGTTCCAAAAAATACCGTCTTTAACATTAAATTTGCATAAAACTGCTATTTTGCAGTTTTTGGGGCATTTTCCGGGCCCAATACAAGGAGATGAGGTCGGTCAAAATTAAAAGTTATTGGTTGGAAATTATTTCCTAAAGATTCCTTAGAAGGCGAATAAACTTTAATTTATAAAAAGGGAACCGAGCTATTCAAATGAAAAAGCACATTGTAATTTCGAAACCACGGGGGCGCGGGTTGATGCTGATCAGTTTGAACAAATTGAAACCACCCTAGTGCTCAAACTTAAAAATTTAATTTTGCAACAAGCAAAGAGATCTTAGTTACCGAACGAAAAGGTTATAACTATAACCCAATGCTTTTTATATATAGCAACTAAAAAATTCTATTTTCAACAACATGCAGCCTCAGAAAGTGGATATAAGTATAAAAATTATTAGTATGGTCACCCTAATTAAACTTACCAACAAAATCGAGATGAACCAAAAATGTAAGAATTAGACTGTGGCTGGCGATCATCATTTTTGTCTCTTGATATTGATTAGATTTCCTGAAAGTCAGCTGAGAAATTTGGAATATTTGTGCTGCTATATATCCTAACCTTGATCAGATTACTATCAGCCTATTCGTACATGGAAATTTTCGTCACGGAAGCAGAAACTGCCACGTTTTGTAAATAGGCTCTATGTGCGCATGAGTGATGGAGGCATGTAAGTCCTTTGTGTCTAACTTGTAGAAATTTCTATTTTTAATTGGTAAACATCGAGTCATGAAAAAATCACGTGATAGTAAAGAACTGAAGCTAAGAAAAATTTAATTTATTACTTTCATGTCAGTTAACATTTCGGCGATTATTATCACATCATATTTGTTTAAACTTTCATGATTGCATGTACTTTTATTGATTACATTACATAAATTACTCCCAATTATCTGGATAACTCTGTATTCAAAAATATTTCTTAAATTATCTGAATGTTAATATATACATTTTGAATAAACAGTTGCATTAACAATCAGATAGTTAAAGTTTCAAGAAAAAAAATTTGTTTGCAAAAATAGTTGAACTTTCAAACAAATCGCGCAATTTTTAACTAAAATAATAATTCATAAAAAAAGCATGTTTTAATACTTAGTTTAATTCTAAGTCAAGTAGTTGATTTTTCAACTAAAAAGACGGATTATGGATCTCTCAGAACTATGCACTAATAAGTATTGAAATCCTCGTTTCTCCATCATATATTTTGTTAACTCTATGGTCGAATGCATGCTTACCCGTAGACCAGTTGTGATGTGCTCAGTAAAATAATCGTTTCGATCAAGTTCATTGTTATAAACTCTTCGTTCCCAATCATCAAGCCAAGATAAAAATTATTAAGGAATAAGACCGAGGAGGGGAAAAGGATTATCGGGAAACCGAGATAAACGGTCCACAATTGAATTCGGCAAGGGTTATATAAAAAAGAACTATTTATTAACCTTAGAGTAATGCCCCAAGGACGAAGATCGAGCGCAGGAGTAATCCCAAACGTAGCTGGAAACCAGGGTGGCGTCCACTAGGCGGTAACAAGACGGGGCACCCCGAAACAAATTATCACCCGCAAATATAGAAAGGAACTGAAGGTCCGAGCGGCGAGCCCCGCCGTCGGCCACACGTTCGGGACCCGCCGTGGGTTCCCGGACGGGCTCGGCTCAGGTCCTCGTCGCCCATACCGCCAAGTAACCACCGTGTTACACCTACCCCCCCCACCCTCTAACGGGGTTCGATTTATATTCCGCAAAATAGAAATAATAATAATAATAATTTATCAAAAAAAAAAATATATATATATATCCCTTCAAATTACCCAACGTAAATTTGGAGTTTCGTATCCAGAACAGGATCGTCAACGCAGTTAGACATATCATTCGGCGTGATGTTTTTAATTTTTTAGGTATCTATTGGCTATTTATAATTTTTCCTAATGTGCTTCCCCATATCGAAAGAAAGAAAAAGTCTCTTTACAATGACGTGTCCGTTTGTGCCTTAATATTAAGTAATAATGCGCATCGTTGCTGGTACAGAACTAAGAGTCGAAAGTGTGTAATGTGTTTAGGAAACGAAGAGTAATAATAATGTTATAGTATAATGAAAATAATACTAATTTGGACCGTAGTGAACTGTGCAGGCGAGATTTAAATTTTCTTAGCGATAAGCAGCAGTATCGCCATCTGGATAACCAGTTGGCTCCACTGCTGCCTTCTTCTCAGATTCCTCTTGGACTCCTCCCACTCCCTCTGCATCTTCTCCCGCAGTTCCCTCCATTCTCTTTCTATCTTCATTGCCTCCTCCCTTTCCCTTTTTTCTCTTTCCACCCTTTCCTGTTTTGATCTCCTTTCCCTGAATTCCGTGGCGCTTCGCATTCTTTCTTCCTCTAGTCTCTCTTCTTTTCGCTTTTCTTCTTCGGCCGCTTTTATCCTTAATTCTTCCTTTTTTTTCTCAAAGTCTGCTGCGAATTGGAGGGAGTGTTTTCGGGCCCTCTCTTCGAACTCCATAGAGAGTTTGAAGATCTAGATTTCCAGCTTTGCGTTCTCCTCAAAGGATGGTGGCGTTGGACTAGTTGCTTCTTCCTCAGTGGCTTCGGTATTTGGTTCCCGAGCGGACTGGTTTCGTGCCATCTGTCTCACAGGACGGTGTGGGTGGTAAGGGATGACGCTCGGGGACCCCTGCCCACCGCAACTACAGCCACTTGATGGCTCTGCAGCAAAGCCTGTGTTGTGCCAGTGACCAGCCGTCCAACTCTTTCATGCAGAGGCAACACTTCGGGCTCTCCACGTTCTGGAAAAAAAATGAGTTCTGTTCCTAAATTGTCCGGAGTTGTCCTTTTTGTCTTGGATTATAGAGTTAGTTACTTTTACTTATCATATATATTAGTTATTTCATTGCAATATTTAATCTTTTATTTTACTATAGGTTTTATTATTGTTCTGAAACGAATAATTTATCCAGTTCTGTTATGGTTTCTTGATCTATATTTATCTCTATTTCGTATTCGATCGTCTTTTTCTCTGTATGAACTTTTTTTGGTATCTCGATGTTCAACACCTGCTGTATTTCCCTATTTATAAGTTCCCAATTCTGTTGGATGTGCGTCTGCCTTTTAGGGTCTGGTGTTGTAAAGTTGTTTTGGAGTCTGTACGGTCTGTTATTACAAAAGGAGTCATGGATAACGTAAATAATTCTAAGTATTAATTTTTCACAGAATCGGCATTCGAGTCCGTCTTGGTTTTCCTGTATTTTGGTTTTCAACATTGAGATTGCTTCTTCCATTTTGGTTTCTCCGTTTTTCTTCATGTGTCCCTTATCCCTGTCACAGAAAAAATTCTCTTTTCATTATTTAAGCCTTATTATTATCTACATTTTCTAATTTTAAATCGTTAATATTGAATTCTCCTATGTTTTTTCCTTTTAGGTTTTTTAATTCGTAAAGCCAGTTGGGTATTTTAGGTTATGGAGCCACTTTAACGCTAAGTGGTTCGTGATTACTTTAAAGCTGTAACCTTGTAAATATGGCCTAAATTTTCGTATGGCCCAAACTACCGCTAGGCATTCTTTTTCGGATGCCGAGTACCTAGATTTTGCGCCGTTTAGGCTTCTACTAGCATAAGCGATTACGTAATTTACATCGTCAATTGTCTGTGTAAGTACGGCTCCTAATCCCGTGTTACTCGCGTCGGTTTCGAGTTGGAAGGGTTGAGTGAAATCTGGGCACGTTAGTATAGGTGCTGACGTTAAAAGGTCTTTAATTTTTTAGAAAGCCTCATCTTGTTCTAGACCCCAATCCCATGGTTTGTCTTTCTTAAGTAATCTGTTAATTGGTTCTATTATTTCAGCAAAATGTGGAATGAATTGTCTCTACCAACTTGCCATGCCTATTATGCGTTGTAATTGTTTAATATTCTTAGGTTTAGGGAATTCTAGGATTGGTTGGATTTTTTCATTGTCTATTTGTAGTCCTTTGTCGTTTACTTTGAAACCTAAGTATTTTATTTCCGAGCAGCCGAACTCACACTTGTCCGGGCTGATCGTTAAATTTGCATCGTTGATTTTATCTAATACAATATTCAAAAAATTTAAATGGTCTTCAAAATTTTGAGTCACAATCACTATGTCGTCTAAATAACAAAAAACGTTTGGCTTCAAGCCTGGAGTAATAATTTTGTCCATCAGTCTCTGGAAAGTGGCTGGAGCATTGGTTAAACCAAATGGCATCCTTTTAAATTGGTACATGCCCTTTCCAGGGACTGTGAATGCTGTTATTGGTTTTGAAATTTCTTCCAAAGGTATTTGTAAATAAGGTTATTTTAAATCAATTGGGTAAAGGTCCTTTTTTGTAACATTATTGACCTTTCTAAAGTCTAGGCAAAATCTATAATCTTTCCCTGGCTTTTTTATCATAACCATAGGGTTAGACCAATCAGAACAAGAGGGTTCTATAATGTCTTGTTCTAATAACTCATCTACTGTTTTATAGATTATTAATTTAATTTTGGGGCTCACGTGGTAATATCGTTGTTTAATAGGGTCGTGTCCCTGTACGTCAATTTTATGTTTTGTTAGATGAGCTGCCCTATGTTCTCTTTCTTTGTAAACTTTTATTTTGTCTTCTAAAAGTCTTTCTAATTGTAATTGTTGGCTTTCGTTCAGCTCGACAATACCTTCGCAGTACTCGAGTGAACAATCATTTTGTTCGTCGATTATTCCTAATTTATCTGAAATATTATTTAATTTTTATTGCCTTATTTTTAAAATTAATCCATTGATTTTTATTATCTATTTCCCTTATCTCATTTACTTTTTGAGATTCCTGTTTTAATTTTTTCCGATTAATAACTTTTTTATTTTTCCCAAGATTACTATCGCATTTTTTATACGAACCTTCGTATTTATTATTATAATAAATTTTTTCTGAATTATTTTTATTCTTTTTCCTAATTTTAGGTTTACCTATTTTCAGTGAGTTCTTTGTGCTTGCGTCGTCACTAGTGTCTTGGGTGGGGATGCTCTCTAGGGGTTGGAAGTTGTTGCTCGTAGGGATGCTCATTAGGTTTGGAATATCTTTCGTGGGAATTGTTACTGGGATTTAAGCGTTCTTCTTTTTTGGGATAGGTTAGGATTGATAGGTACTAGGGGGATTTCCCTATCTTTTAGAGTTGGGTTACTTTTGTTCAGTTCCCTTGTACTTTTAAGGTTAATACTACCTCCGAATCTCGGTTTTTTATCTATTTTCTTCATTTCTTCTTTTTTAATCGCTGGTTTATCTCTAAGTTTTTCCTTTTTATCTTCCTTATTCTCTTTTAGTTTAACGTCAGCTTTAGTTTTATTTTCAGTTATGGGGAGGGGTAATGAATTTGGATAAGCTTCCATTCGATAGTAAGTATGGGGGTTCCCTGGTAACCACAAAATTTCAGAGTCATAGTTAAGGGTCATCCGTAGGGCTTTTAGCATGTCCGTGCCTAAAATGCCTACAGAATTTAATTTTGGGATTAACCTGAACATAACATGTTTTGTTTTATTTCCGATTATAATTGGGATTACTACTTGTCCAATTATATCGACTGTTTCTCCGTTCGCGAACATTAATTTTCGCGCAACGGGTTCAAAAATTGAATATTTGGAAGTCTGGATTTTTTCCAACAATTCCTTGCCTTGCTTTAGGTTGTACTATTTGTGGTTCTTATACCCGCCCTTCCAGTTTCCCTGGATATACGCGTAATATGGACATTCTCTTTTAAAATTGATTTTTGATTTTTATTACCGTAGTTTAATTTTTGAAAATTTTGTTTACTATTATTATTTTCTGGGTTATTTTCGGATTTTTCTGTGGGGAATTCAATCATTGGGTTGCTTTGACCTTGATTGAAACCCAAAGACATTTGATTAAACATTGGTAACATTTTGTCGTAGGGGTTATATGGATATCTGTAACTATTGTTTTGGAATCTTGTTTGGTAATTTGGTTGGAATGTAGGTTGAAAATTTGATCGGAAACCAGGTGGGAATGTAGATCTGAAGTTAGGTCTGAAATTTTGTTGGTATTGGTTAGGAAATGGTAGAAATGGAAATCCAAATGGTGGAAATGGTAATCGGTTTCTGTATGGTTTTTTACCCTGGTTATTTTGACTTTGATATCCGCTTTTGTCATTATTTTCCCTTAAATCCTTATTATTCTCCGAAGTATTTCTATCCCCACTACTGCCATTGCGTTTTTGTTCTATTTTGTCCTCTATTTTAGGTTCGGTAATCTGTAAGACTTGCCCTCGAATTTTGGATTTGGCTAGCTCAGTTTCCCATTCTTTCCCTAAGTCTTCCAGTTGTTCGAAGGTTTCGAAATCGTTTCGTTTTATATACATTTTGTATTAAATTCTAAGATTTTCGTAGGCTCTGCGTAATTCCCATTCGCGACCTTTTCTAGGGTATAATTTTCTAAATAGTTTCCTGATTTCTGTAAGGTATGAGTGAATGTCTTGAGTTCGTTTTTGGTTACAAAATTTAATTTTTTGTCTTATTTCTTCTGAAAATCTTTCATCAATATAGGCGTTTTTGAAATCTTCGAAAAAATTATATAAATGCCTCCATGAATTTTTGTTTCTTTCGCACCAATCTTTTGCATCTTCGATTAATAGTGCGTCTAGATTTTCCAAAATATCCCGATCGTTTATTTTATAACCTCTCTTAAATCTTTTTAATTCTTCAAGGAAATGCGCGGGACCATCGACTTTATTATTTCGGAATTTAATTGGCCAATTACTCATAATTTGAAAGGGTGTTTAGATCATTCCGAAAGGAAAATAAGTTGCTGGAATTGTCTCGTCTGTTTGACCTTTCCCTTGTTGTCGAGAGTCTATGTCGTCTGTTTTATTTTGAGTTTATTCTGTCTTGTAATGTTTCGCTGTCGTCTGAGTTATTTAATTTTAAATTATTATTTCTGGTTCTACTACTGTTTTCGATATTGTTGTGGGAAAGTTGACGCGCTTCTGGTAAATTTTCCTTTTAATTAAATTGTACTGAATGTCTGTCACGGGATGCACTTTTATTTTTTCCGTAACTTGGTTCAATTATTTTCTGTCTGTGTTCGAATGAGCTATTTGTCGGCAGGTCTAATCTACTTCCAAAATTATTTGCCCTTTTTGCCCTTTCTTTGAAGATTCTCTCCTTTTGTTGATTCATAAATTCATTAAATTATACGCTTTCTAATAATTCGTTGGTTTATAATATGAATCGTGTATTGTTTTCTAGGAATGAATCGCGTTGATATGTTTCGTTGTTAATCTCTGATCTTATTTCGTTTCTAGGGAATGTTCCGTTCAGGTTTGGTAGATCTTGATGATCCCAAAAGAGTGTATTGTCAATGGGGTCAAAGTTTCTATTTTGATTTTGCGTAATGTCCTGGTTTGAGGGTTGATTATTTTGAGTTGGCTTGCTTTTGCTTATCCCCTTGGTTATACTGTGTGAGTTTGTGTTTTTTGATGTGAACCCTCTACCGCGACCTATTCGCCTATTGATTGTTTTTAGGGATAGCTCCCCTACTTTTATTTTTATTGTTAGCTAAATCACTGTTTCGATTTGGAAGTGCAGTGGCAACTTCCAAATGCAGATTGTCGTGGTCGCTTTCCATTGTTTTTGAATTGTCCATTTCGTTTTTAATTGTGCCCGATCTGAGTTTTATTAATCTGGGGATGGTATTAGCATTTTTTTTCATTGGACACCCTGTATAATTATCCAATTTGGTTTTGTTTGAGGAAGAAGCCAGGTATTACGTTTGTAAGTGTGTGACACCCTATATTATGTTCCTTTTCGAGGTTCCCATATTTTATTTTAAATTCGATAGGTACATTCGAATTCATTTTGTAATATTCCAATTAAAATTTTAATTAGATATTGCATTGTCGACGAGATCGAAAATGTGTTTCTTTTCCTCGTACGACCCCTTGTTTATGATTTGCGTCGCGTGACCTTGTCGCGACTCGCGTATATTGTCCACTGCCCGTGCGAGCTTACTTGCGCGTTTCAACCATTTGCCTTGTTTGGCGGCTGAAATATTCGTTTCGAATAAAACTTTATGCTTTTCTTTTCAGGTTTCTTTTTCTGCCTTTGCTAATTTTATATTTCTTTTGTGATTTCATATTTATTTTTCGAACTCAAAATTTTTGTAATTTTTCGGATCACACAAAAAGGAAATTTTTGGTTGTTTTTTCTAAAAAAAAAAGAATCTCTTTTAATCTGTTAATCCGTTTCGACTATCTATTTTCCCCAAATGTACCTTGATTTCAATAATTTAGGGGTAAAACATTGTGAACCATTTTCCGTTTTTGGTTTTGTCATTCCGTGTTTCGGATTATGCCCTTCCGAATCTCGCGCGCGAGCATGCGGCGAAACATTGTTAAAAATGCACAACAAATATTGCGCAATCAAATACTCCTACACAGGTCATGGTATGTAATACATCAGATAATGTCAAAGAAAAAAAATTCAGAGCATGTACCAAAAAAAATAATCAGAGCATGCATAACGAAAATCAAAGCATGTATAAAAAATCAGAGTGTGTACAAAAAAATCAGAGTATGTAAAAGAGGAGTCAGGTTTACCAGTAGGAGTTGAATGTATAGATTGTAATTTGTCTCCTTTTTCTCGGCGGGTTTGAATTTAATAAGGAAAAGAGGTGGGTTTTTTAGTTCGGGCGCCAGGTATTAAGGAGTAAGACCGAGGAGGGGAAAAGGGTCATCGGGAAACCGAGAGAAGAGGTGCACAATTGAATTTGGCAAGGGTTATATAAAAAAGAACTATTTATTAACTTTAGAATGCTAAGCGACGGATGATCGGCGGCGAACCGTCTAGCGAGTAATGCCCCAAGGACGAAGATCGAGCGCAGGAGTAATCCCAAACGTAGTTGAAAACCAGGGTGGCGTCCACTCGGCGGTAACAAGACGTGGCACCCCGAAACAAATTATCACCCGCGAATACAGGAAGGAATTGACGGTCTAAGCGGCGAATCCCGCCGTCGGCCACACGTTCGGGACCCGCCGTGGGTTCCCGGACGGACACGGCTCAGGCCCTCGTCGCCCATACCGCCAAGTAACCCCCGTGTTACAAAATTCGTGTTAAGCCTTAAACTTATGATGAATAAGTTAGTATTCTTACATCATGATCCTTCGAATCCAGACGAAGACCTGCTTCAGGATCAGTTTTGCACAAGATATCTAACCGATTATTTATCCTCGAACAGAACTCGGACGTTGTCTCGCAGCCGTTAAAAAGTTCCGGGTAAATTATAAGTCCTGTTATTGAGATCAGGGTGATCTTTAGTTAGGTCAGGACACCGTTTTCCTGTACCGCGGTTTTTGTCTATGTTGAACAATTTGCGAAAATATTCCCAATCGATTTCTGGCTCGTATTGATTAGCCTGTAAGAAGTGAGGCATATATTAAATACAAAATATCGAAATATTAGAGGAATTCAATACGAATTTTATATTTAAATGTATGCTCACAAGGTCTTCTAATCAAGTAACCGATTCCGGACGTTTTTGGTAAAGTGTAAGATGTCAGAAAATACGTAAGTGCGACGATCTTCAACCATAGGATGTGGAAACAAGCACTGCACATTATCCAACTTGCCACTGACTCCAAAAATGTACCAGAACTTTCGGTTAGTTGCTGATCCATTAGCAACAACTCCGTGCACTTTACCTCCAGGCTTTTCTAATAGACTGATAGCCTGGATGATTAATTTGGCTAAAGTTGTTCCAACAACTGGTCCCTTAGATACACAAACAGCTATTGGATGCGTGAAGACTCCATTTGCGGATGAAACATAAGAACCGATCCGTGATCAGCCTTATTATTAATATCAACTTATTAGTTTACCACATACTCACCTCACCAAAATCAGTCAGGCCCAACAGTTTCATTTTTTTAGGGTCAAGGCGTACTCCGAATCACAATTCGGTACAATACACCATAATCATGCAAGATTGGTTCCACTATATTATTCGTCTTTCCTTCAAAAATACTTAAGTACTTTTAAAAATAACAATATATTTTCTTTTTGGTAAAAAATAAACTTGGATTCTATTCAGTGTATGTATTTTATTCATTTCCTATTCAAAAACTATGTCAGGCTTTTAGGCGCTGCCAGTCATCCCCTGTTAATCTAAAGGTCGCGCCCTTAATACTATTTCCTCAATCAATCCAGATGGGTGCATTTTGGCCTGAACAACGCTTTAGCAACCCCGCATAAACTAAATTGTTATTTGGTGCTTGTACATAAATAGCTGTCCTTTGAGGTAAATTCACTTTGTCACCTGGAGGAAGTGGCAAAAGATCTACATCGTAAAGCACGTCTTTTGCTTTTACAAAACAGGTGTATCCTTGAACATTAGGATCATTGTTTCTGTGGACATATTTTTCGAATTTCGCATGCAAATAAAAAGAAGAAAAAGAACGCAAGTACAGAAAAATACGCGCACGTGTATCTACTTTTTTATAGGGAAATTGCAATGGCATCCAGCTAGGAATACCATGCAAGAATAATTCCATGTGTAGGGTTCCAGTAACAACATGATCACCTGGCATTTGTAGAAAAAAACGGCTATCAGTAGGGATAAAAATATCCTCAAATGGATGTACTGAAACATTTCCATTAGGAATTCCTGAGTGCCACAGTGCATCTATATTAAAAAGAAAAAATGTAAATTTATCAATTTCATGTACACCGTGAAAATATATCGTAGTAAGATGGTGGATACATGTTATGTATGTATTCAAATGTATAAGATGTGATTTTTCATGCATGTTAGTTATAATTATATGATATTTTAACCAAATTTTCAACCAAAACAGATTACTTTTCGACCACGCAGTTGAATTTTTTCCAAACAAATAATTTTCCTTACACCAAAAAGTTAAATTTTCAACTAAAGAAGATAGATTCTCAACAGTACTTACGAACTAAAGCTGCGTTGGGATTTTGACTTGGTTGGCTCGGAAAATCTTGACTGGAAGAAGCTTGGTTTGAAGAAAGTTGGTTGCGCTGGGGTGGGCGCGAGCCCGAGATCCAAAGTGAGTTGTCCACCGACCTTAATTCTGTAAGAACAGATAGAAATAAATACATTTTTTATTTTGAATACCAAAAGTAGGAGAAGCTTGCTACATAAGTTGCAGTTTCATCTACTCAAGCCCATGTATACTTTGAAACCTGAATAATCACTCAAACAAAAAGGAAAAATCTATTTGTAGAAAACCGCTGGGAAGTTTACGTAATTCCACGTCGAATGACCTCTGAAGCAGATATTTTTGATCTTTTGCAAAGAGTGTACCACGTGGTAATCTTTGAAAACAATTCAAGAATTTCTCGAATTTTGTATTTTGAATTCGATCAAATCTTTATGGGACCCCGAAATATGATTAAAAATGCCTGAGAGATAATTGATGATGAACGTTGTTTTTAGGTGTAACGAAGAGAAGCATTTAAAATCTAAAATTAAGAATCTGTTTTAATAATAAAGCGGGAATCGGGCAAAATTTGAATCAAACCTAATGACTATTGTAGAAGTTCACCGGTTAAAGAAAACATTGGTAGAAAATAATTTGGAGATAATGAGTGTTTTTGTGAAGCATTGCATTATATAGCCTGGAGAATGGAGTGCGGTAAACTTTGAAACAATTTGAAAAATAAGTCGAGAAAATAGTCTTTCAAATATTTGCTGGGTGTCACATAAAATTGGACGAAAAACTCTTTCCATCAGCTGGAAACTTGTTGGAGACTTTTGTTTGATTAACAAATATTTTATTTGAAACCACCATGTAATGAGCCTATAACGCCCCTTGAAAAGTGAGCGTCAGATTGCTCTTAACCGAACGGTTAAGAGCCCACTTCTTCGTGTTTCCTGACCATTTCAAGAAGAGGGTCTCGACCATTTGTGACTATATGTGCTGTAACCAGAATAATCCTGTTGTGAAGACATTCAAGATTCAGTATTTCGCGAAGACTTTGACGACATGAGCTGTATAGTCGCGGAACAGAAGATTTAATGTGCATGCTTTGGTTCATGTGCATAACCTTTCGTCTTCCAAAGTCGAAGGTTCTAAGCTTGACCTTCGTCCATGGAACCACTCCAAATAAATAGAGTACTACCGGAACGGCAAGCATGTTCATCGCAGATACTTTGCTTCTCACCAAAAATTCGCGTCGGGATCGATCGTTCGGTGACCGATCCTGGTCGTAGCTTTCGGAGGCTACATCTGTGCCAATTTTCTCCAACAATCAAAACCTTTTTTTGGACACCAAGAGAGTACTTCATTGGATATGCTCGGGGACCCGAATCCCGGACTAAATCGATAAAAGGTATTTTGCGGTTAATAATACGATGAGAAATTATCCTGTTCATTTTCGTTGATTTTAACATGACTGAACATGATTCCTTCGCTATTCCACGCCAGTCCGTCAATAATTCATAACACTATAAAAGCTAAAGTACTGTACCGTGATTTTAATCGGTTCCTAATTGCTCCTCTTCAAAGATGCTTTAATCACTATTTTACGCATCGCAAGAGAAAAAAAATGTATATTCAAATTTTTTTAAGTCGCCTATTCATAAAATTTACCAACCCGAAAAGGTACTTATAAGTTTGGTCAAATATACCTATCATCCGACTGTAACATTAAGCCAAAATTTTTACACGAAAGTTAAAGCGTTTGAAAGCTCAGTTATTTAGAGCCTGTGGACCGGCGTGGCCTGCATTAGATTTATGACTAGGTAGTTTTTGTAGGTTTTTGTAGGATCTTTAGGCATCCGATTATATGTATAAGTGTCAACAAGCTTGTGGGTGTGTGATAAATTAATTGTTATAATACTAATAATATCAAAAATAATGTTTTATCGTTGTTAAATTGCTCTAACGGAACTTTCATTCGCTCCAATTGACATTTTCCGGAACTCAATTACAGAGTTCATAACCTGCACGCCAGTACATGTTATATTGCCTCAGAGTTTAAATACGGATTTTAAATACGTTCATCATATCGTATAACGAAACAATTGGCTTCCATTAAACTGTATTGCATTTCCGCTTAATTGCTTAAGTAAGTTAAAGAGAACTTGAATTAATTTATTTAAGTAACGTCACAGTAACGAGCTAATTTGTTTGCAGGGTAACGTAACTCTAACGAGTCATTAAAAAAAAAAGTTACTTACCGAGCGTAGTTGGGTCGGCTGGTCGGTTTCGTTGGGTCGAAGAAGGTTGGTCCCGCTGACGCGAGCGCGAGCCCGGTTGATGAGGTGACTCATTATGCAAACTTATTTCTGTAAGAACAAACAGAAATGGATGCATTTTTAATTCAAAATACTTACACTCAGAAAAGCATGCCATAGAAGGTGAAGTTTCATTTATTCAAGCTTATGTATAACTTGAAATTTGATTAATCGTTTAGAGAAACTTTTTAAAAACCATTAGAAAGCCTCCCACGAGAGTTTAAGAAGAGATAGGGGTTGCACCAACATTATTTCTATGACCAGCGACAGGTGTCCCTTCCCACTGCCACGAGACTTTAGAAAGGTGTAGGTGTTTGCCCGAAATTATTTCTGCGACCAGTCACGGAGGTACGATTTCCTCAAAAGCTATCAATCCCTGATGAAAAGTGTTAATAATCACAAATGTAGATAAGTAACTTAGAAAAAGTTACTTACCGGGCGCAAATAGGTCGGCTGATCGACTGCGTTGGCTCGAAGACGGTTGGCTACGCTCGGGCGATCGCGATCGCGGGCGAGGAGGCGGGCCGATATGCAAACTCAACTCTGTAAGAACAAATAGAAATTGGTATATTTTTAATTAAGTACTAAAAAATCAAGTTTCAGGAGTGGCAGTCTTATCAACTCAAGCCTGTATGCACTTTAAAACAGAAATGGATGCATTTTTAATTTCGAATACTTGCACTGACACAAGCATTCCACAGTAGTTGCAGTTTCATTTATTTAAGCTTACGGGTAACTAGAAACGTGATTTCGTTGAGAGAAAATGGGAGAAACTTTTTAAATAACTGTTGAAAATAATTTATGAAAGAAATTTGTTTAATTTTGACCTTATTATGACATAACTGATGACAGCTTACAAATCAGCAATCTTATATCATCAACAGTTATATAACATTGAATTTTGTAGTTCTTTAAATGTTCTCGAGATTATTGCCTTTCAATCATCGTATGTAAATTATGCACCACCTATTCATGAAATTTTAACCTAACTAATGTCTAAATAAGTTGATGTGTTTGAATAAATTCACGTTTTGTATTACCTTTTCCCTCATAACAAAAGTATATTCTTGCGGTATCCCCAGGATATTCCGGCAAGCTGATGAGATATCCCAAAACGCTGCTCATGATATCTTGGATATCCTAATGATATCCCAGATATAACCAAATTTCCGTCTCATGGGATTTTCTTTTTTTCCCAAAACGGGATTTTTTCTGAATAACGAACGGTATATTCTCAGGATATCTCAATATAGTATGGACAATTTCTAGAAACCATTTAGTATCCCTGACAAGCTAGTCACGAATATTTGCTGGAATTCAGTGTATGCATATTTTTCTGAAAAGCTTAACGACTCTGCATCAATTACACACGAATCAAGAAATTATTTCTAGTGAATGGGTATGTTTCTCAAATATTTTGGTATTTATGACTTTCTGCTTTCTGAAAAAATATCTCCAATGAAGGACGTTTATGGTCGCAAGAGCAGTTGATCAGTATTGATTA
>CAKNWW010348511.1:720-13980 GCA_932074435.1 Andricus kollari | reverse complement strand
ATATGTCACGACTGCATGACATGCATTAATAAATAAATTATAATGGATTGCCTACTTCGGCTGTATGTGTGAGTTAACAAGAATTATGATTTTTAAAATGTTGTTTTTACTTTTTCCATTCGTTGATTATAAATGACCTTATCCTGAGCGCATTAGCTACATGATAGTGATTATTATATATTAGGCAATATAAAAGAAAGTTATTTAATGTTTCTGAAGCGTTGAGATTGCAAATGTGAAATGGTGCAATTGACGTTTGTATTAATTATATAAGTGCTTCCACCGTGAGTAATTTTTATCCTGGAGTGATGAGCTAATCTTAATTGGCTAATCACTCTTATTTTTCTAAAAGATAATTGAATTCTTAAGTTGACTTTGTTCTTATCTGTCTACGACTGAGATGTCTGTAAATTGTACTGTATCCTGAGTTTATAGCTTTGCTCCTAAAATATTTTTTTAAGTTGTTTTGCCACGTGTTTGTGATATTTTCGCACCTTTTGTTAATTTCTATGCTGCTCAAAGTATTTTATTGCGCCCTAAGAGTGCAGTCACCTGCTTCTTAGATAACATCTTTAATTTGAGATTCCCAATTGTAACATGCTTTTATTTTATTCTGTTTATCAAGATCAATCAATAATAATTTTGTACCAACAGCTCATATAAAAGATCGTTTGATACGACTTAATTTCAACGTTTTAATACCTGTTTCTTCCAATACAAAATGATTTAGTGTCCTTTTTGGACACTTATAGCAACTCTTACAATAATGTTTTTTTTGCACTCGTTCGATTTGGTCTACGTACCGTAGAGCCCAAGTTTCGAAACCGTATACAGTTGTAGCGTTTAGAATAGACTTTAATAGTTTGATATTTCCGTCCCATGACTGATTGTTACAAGTATTTAGAATTTTTTAAATCTTCAACACCGCTGTTTAACCTCTTCGGATGAAAAATTCTGCGGCTTTGCAAAACTTTCCTGAACAAGAAATAAGGAAATTAAGGTAAATATAAGAATTCTGGAATTCGAGTTTCTCATTTTCCCAAGATATTGGTTTTAAGTTTTTGCAGTGTCCAATTTTCCTCATGAGAATATTTTTGTTTTTTTTACGTTTAAAATTAAACCCTTTTCGAGACAGTAAGATTTTAAGGTCCTTAGTTTATTTTGCGCGTCGTGCCAGTATCTTGCGAAAATTACACGGTCGTCCGCGAAGATAAGCATTAGGATCACCTTTGCAGTGGATACGGGAATTCCCTCCATGCCGTTCTTTCTAAAAAACGTGAAAATATCATATAAAAACAAAGTGAAGAAAAGCAGACTTAGGCTACACTAGTTTGCAAAATTTAAGATTTTTTCTGCCCACCATACCTTAATATGATTTTTGAAATGTATTTTGGCCCACTAAACAGGAAAGTCACACACAAAATATTGTTTATATATGTAAAGAGTAAACAGTAAACAGTAAACAGTAAACAGTAAGGAGTAGGCAGTAGACAGTAAGTAGTGAACAGTAAACAGTAAACAGTAAATAGTATACGGTAGACAGTAGACAGACAGTAAGCAGTAAGAAGTAAGCAGCAAACAGCAAATAGCAAATAGTAAATAGTAAACAATAAATAATACATATTACATAATAAATGACGAATAATAACTAATATAAAATAAATAATGAATATTTAATAATAATAAATAAGTGTTAACTACTGATGAAGATTTTTCAATGATAGATAAAAAATGTTGAAATATAATTGCAATATTTTTGACCATACAGGTTACCATCAATGGATTATAGTGAAATAGTTATGTCAACCTTTAATGCAAATTGAACTTTAAAATCAAATTAATTAAATTCCTTTAAAGGTGTCTTTCCCACTCAAAAGTGTCAATTTGTCGTATATTATGTTATCAATTTCAATATTATTTTTAATAAGGTAAGTAGGATTTCCATCGAGTTTGCGGCAAAAGTTTCTGAAAAATGTCGCCCGAGAGCGATATCTCCTTGCTTATTTTACGTATGCAGCTGGTCGATCCAATAGTGCTCCTCCACTCCAGAAGGGTTCTGCTAATAAGGCACTGAAGTGCGAGTCGTGCATTGCGCGGGTGAATTCAAACGAAGAAATAAATTTTCGTGATATGAAGAATGAAAGAAGAGAAGGATCACCAATAAAGAATATAGGATCAAGAAAATAATTAGGAACAATGAGTCCTCTCGTAGTTGGATGATGTTCTCGTAGTTGACTCGTCCTTTCGTAACTGGCTAATCAGGTATGGCTGTCCCCAATTTGTTGCGTTATATTTTGTCCAATGCAGACAACTCTCGTGCCAGAGAGAACAAATGCCCTATGTAAAACATGATTGGGCAAGCAAGATACAGAGAATTATCGTATAAGTTGATAATT
This sequence comes from Andricus kollari, assembly GCA_932074435.1. Taxonomy (NCBI): domain Eukaryota; kingdom Metazoa; phylum Arthropoda; class Insecta; order Hymenoptera; family Cynipidae; genus Andricus; species Andricus kollari. The sequence continues at coordinate 11,584 of CAKNWW010348511.1, read as the reverse complement.
TGAAAATGAAAACAATAGCTTGATAGTGACAATAAAACAGATAATAAGCGCATATAATTGGCGCTCAGAACAATATAGTAGATCATTCCAAAAATTGAAACAAAAGAAAAATTTAGTAATAATGCATCCGTCCATCTATTGGCAGTGAATATTAATATTGATCGCTTATGTTCGCAAATTTAATATATACTGGTTGAGCATTTCGACGAATTTATTTTCGCCAACGCTTGTAAGATCTAATGCTAGATTAGCTCTCGCATGCATTAAATTAAAGTTATTACACATCACGAAAATAGGCGAGTTGCTGATAGCATTATGCGGGGATTTTAAAAAGAAAGTTACATCCCGCCTAGCAGAAGATCTTGGTACCTTGAATTGGAGGTAATCCATTAAAAAAGGAGAATCTGCTTTTACTGTTATATATTTTTAACTTCTGAAGAGCTAGGAATTTTAAAAACCTTTTTTGAATTGACTCCAATTCATTCCCATATTTCTCAATCATAGGGTGCCATACTTGTTCTGCATATTCAAGCCTAGATCTTACATACGAATTAAATATTGTTGTCATCGTTTCTATATAAGTAAAGTTTTTGCAAGTTTTGATGACGAAGCCGAACGTTCTGGACGCAGTTGCAGGGATAAGATGTACATGATGAGTAAAATAAAGGCGAGAGTCAAAAATAAAATCCAGATCACAGCTTCGCTCAACTCTTTTTACTACTATGTCGCGAATTTGGTAATTAAAAATTATGATTGACTCGGCTTATTAATCTCGCACCAACTCAATAATCTGGCTAAATCTTTTCGAAGAGCTTTGGCATTTTCTGAGTCTCGTACAACTCTGCAAATCTTTATGTCATTAGCAAAGATTAATATATAAGATTATATTTGCTCTACTACGTCGTTTATATAGACAATAAATATAGGGGACCCAAGGTGTAAGGCTAAATACAGCTACCCGAAGTGGGCCGCAGTGGCTCCAATAAACTGATATGTGTGCTTATTATGAAAGTAGTTACTCTCACTTTCTCTGTGATATCATTAGTCTACAAATTAAAGAAAAAACTGTTGTACATTTAGTGATGCTATATTTCTCCAATGCAATTTTTTATGGATTGATTTGCGAAATTTTGTATGTTGATTTTTCTCTGAGGCAATTACTTTTTCTTTAATATTTTGGTTTATTGCACCTTAACTACCAAATTAATGAGGTAAAATTGCACTAATAGTCGTTTCAGATTCGATAATCTTTACCTTGATACCTTTTGCAACCAGATTAGTCGTTTCTAACTTGAGATATGGTTCACAGAGTTAAGCTATCATCGAAATTTTTTATTTTTTAAAATTCATATTTCAAAAATGATTCCATAAAAAATTTTTTCATTAAGACATTCAATTTAAGCAGGCCAAAATGCATTAGAAAAATATAGCAAAAATATAACAAAATAATTTGTTTCTTTGGGAAAACGGCAGATTGAGATATTTGTTCATAGAAATTGTTAGCGGCAATCAAAAAAATGGTTACTCGATGCCACACATCCAGTTTTAAAATCACTATTCACTTATTCTTTTCGAGATAAACGATTTTGCTTCTCCAGATTTTTTCGTGTATATCTCTCACAGTTTTCATGAAAAATGGAATCATTATATTTCATGAGATTATTCACGATATGGCCAAAAAATTGGCCGCAAAATTGCATTTCTAATATTTAAAGAAGAATTTTCAAAGGATTAAACAAAAACCTTCGCTGATTTGACAAAAAAATGCACTGAAATGGAGTGTTTACTATAGTTTTGTTGCATATTTGCAATTAGAATGATACAATTTGTTCGGATTTAATTTTTTACTGTTTAGGGATAGTAAAAGATTACAAAATCGCATCGAATTATATACATATTTCGGAATCATTCGGATTGGCCCAGAGTTAATTCCTATCAGAAAAATTTGCCAGTGCCAGGTCAGGTTTTTTTGTGAATCCCTAAAAATTATTCTTTTCTAAATTGAATATCGTCGCTTGAAGATATTTAAGTCACTTTAAACATGAATTATTTGATTTTATCGTGATAAAATAATCATACAAGTGGGCGAGGAATTACATAACATTTACAAATAAGCCTTGACGATCTGCTTAAGGCGGTGGAGGGGGGGGGGGGGAAAAAATCTCAGAATCGTATACATATATGAAAAAAACAGAATGTTCATTAGTTATTCGGTTCTGAAAATTCGACGTTGATCATTTTTTTTCTATATTTCAAAATAATGATGATCCTTTATACTGTGGCCTGCATTATGGTTATTATTCTTAATTCTGTTGGTAAGTATACAATAAGTTAGTATATCATCCTAGAACCTTTTTGCCTTTGATCAATGTAGCTTGGATTTAATACTTAGGGGTGCGTTGAATAAAAAAAAATGTTGACTTGATATAATTATTGTTATAAGCAAATACTATGTATTTGTTAAATGTATTAACAAATTGTATTAAACATTTTCAAGTGTGGACATTCGAAATCAATGAGAAATATTTTTTTCTCTTGTAGCTTAATGAAAGTATCAAAAAGTATTATCGGTTACATGATGTCATGCCTGTGAATGTTTACAATGTACATTATTATATATAATTTGTTTGTAAATTTAATAAATAATATCGAATAATATATTTTCAACATTGAAATAACCCACTAAAAGTCTACCAATTAAAAAAGTGAGGGAAGTTACGCCTGGTACACCAACTTCCTCGTCGACGAGTGTTTTTGTTTATTTGTTTAATTAACTATTGGGTATTGTTATACATTAGAGTCCAGCTATACTGGCCGTTTCGGGGCTACCATCAATGGCCTTCACACTATCTCGGGACTCCCCAAATCGTTCTTTTTTTCCTTGCTTGTGGCTTCTTATAGTGCCTTGTCCTGTATATCGGGAACCAGTATAGCGGGACTCTAGTGTAAGTAAAAAATATAAGGTGTGTAAATAATTTTTATTTTTCCGTTTTAAAGCAAACAGGTGTTGGTTGAGGTTGACAACGACGTTTCGTGAAAATTGCAGTTCACTTATTCAGGGTTAACCTGAAACTAAAGTCTCAGGTTATGTTCTTCATATATATATTTTTAGCGAAGCCTGTGATTGGCCAGAGCGCCCCATACTGGGGACTGGTCGAACCTGATTGGCCAATCAATTCTTTCCTAAAAAACCCGAAGGGACGAAATGCCGAATCGGGTTGATATTATATCCATTGTCCCTAATAATATTATTAGGGTGTTATAAGAGTGCAATTGCTTCTCTATGTTTTATTAGAAAAATATTGTACATTTTTGCGATGACGGTTGATTTTTCAAATAAAATGCTATTTCCTGTTTCAATATGATGTTCAGCTAGTGCTGATTGCGTGGTTCGCTTTAGGGTTGTTTAGAAGTTGTTCTATTTTCGCAGGAGGTATGGTATGGATGTTGTTTTTGTTGAGGATTCTTCCTATTTATTCTGCGATACTATTGATGTAGGGTAGGGTGGTGGTCGTTTTCTCTCTCTTTCTTTGGTAGGTTGTGTTAACTTGTTTTTTTAAGTTTATTTTCTTCGTGATCTAACAAAAATTTGTTTGTTTGTGTAATCGTTTTGTAGTAGGATTTGTTTAATGTTTTGTAATTGCTTTTGTAAGTTATCTTGATCTGTTATAAAAACAGCTTTGTATGCAAGGAAGTTTATGACCGATTGCTTTTGAGATGTCCTAATGTGTTATCAGATCTTTTGTAAACTAGTACGTCCAAGAAAGGTAATTTTCCGTCTTGTTCAATTTCCATGGTGAACGAGATGTTTGGGTGTAATCGAATGATCAAATCGAAAAAATTGTGTAGTTCATCTAGTCTATTTTATTCGCTATTACAGATGAGATTGGATATCCCATTGCTGAAGTTTTTTCGTAGAATTGGTTATTGAAAGGGAATTAGGTATTATTGAGACAGTGGAATGTCTTGGGTTAAATGTGAATCTTCTGTATCTTTTTGATGAAGTCAAAGGAGTTTTGGACGTGATTGATACAGTTTCCTGTCAAAAGATTCAGTTCTTTCGCGAGGAAGCGTGCTAGGTTCTAAGTTGGTGAGTTTATTGCGCTGATGATAGGTGAAATGTTGTTTTTGTGGATTTTTGAGACTTCGTAAAGTTTTGGACAGATGGGATTAGTAGGTACAAAGTTGGATATTGTTTTGCTGTCAAGTTTTGAGTCTTTTATAAGGGTTATTGTTTCGTTGACTATTATAGTTTTTGTGGGTTCTTTTTTAAGTTTTTTATACGCATCGTCAGTTAGAAGGTCCATGATTTTGTTGTTTGTAGTCTTCATTATTCATTATTATTGTTGTGTTTCCATTGTCTGTGGGTAATCTTATGATGTCTTTATTCCGATTAAGTTATTCAATTGCTGTTTTTTCTTGTTTTATTAAGTTCGAGAATGGAAGTTGGGCTTGGCATATTATGTTGGCTGTCCTACGCTATATAGCTTTTTCGGGTTGAAGGGTATATATTGTGGATTCCAAATTACTGATGATTTCTTTTTTCGGAATTTACGAGGAAGCTACTGCAAAATTATGTCCTTTAGACAAGGCTGAGATCATTTCATTGTTGAAAGGGTGGTTAGAGATGTTTTTTACTTTGATAGTTAGTGGTGTGTGCCTTACTGGAAGTAATTTGTTAAATTAATTTTTTTCTTTTTGAGTGGAAAAATCTTTAATCCTTTGTAATTGGTCAAATGATATGCGGTCTAATGTAGACCAAATGTTAAATCTTAGGGTGGCTGATAGGAAAAGGAGCAAAATTTGTTTAAGTAAAATTTGTTTGGATTTGGATGTTCCCAAATGGTTTTTCAACTGTAAGAATTTTGGAACGATGTTGTTGTCCCTACAACGTTTAAAAAAGCTCAAGATAATAGTAGCTTACTTTGAGAAGACCGGAGCTTACTAAAAGTTTATTTTATATTTATAATAAATGAAAAGGAGTTTAAGGTAAAGGAGTTAAAGGAGAAATCTAAAAATCTAAGCGAATTTGGAACTGAATTATTAGAATTCCACAGATAGTTAGGCAAATTAAACAATTTTAGATTTAAAAAAAAAGATAAAAGTGAATCATTTTAAAATAATCATATAATTTTCAATGAAAATCTTTGAAGAGTGAAGAGTTGAAAGTGTAATTTCGATTAGGCTGACGTCAAAGGACCCACGAAGCTCGTTGATTCTTTTTTCCAGGCGCCAGATAGGTTTCCCTATCCGAGCCTCGCTGGTTTCGGCCCTGTCGCGCTTGAGAGATCGACTAGATCACTCTTTCAACATGAGAGGGAGTGGGAACTTTGGAGCGATAGAGTATTTTTACTTTGTGTGTGACGGTGATCAAACAAGTTTCGTTAAATGGAAAACACAACAATATTTATTCAATTAAATTTTGACATTAAAAGCTTACTTTACCATACTATATTTAATTAATTATTATTAACATGACAAAGTAAGAACTTTTTTTTGTATTTTTACAGAAATATCATCAGGTATGCCGCCCAAAGAAAGGGACTTTTTGTCACTTGTGGGGATGACTAATGAACATGCAAATCATGAAGGTAGCCCTAGTTTTCAAGAAAACGATCATCCCAATAATTATGCTCTTCTGATGTCATTGCATTCTTCATAAAATCTTAATTTTAACAAAAACTTGCTTCACTAGACCCTCCCTACGATCTTATATTGTTTTGTTTAATCATTGCATTAAAAAAAACTGTTACATAACTTTTCCGTCTCACAATAGCCGCTTTTAAATCCACCAAGTCCCATAAAACCGTTGTAATATATGGACAACCCTAAATAGTATATTATGTATCGAGGGCGTAAAGAAGGCTATTGTGACGAGAAGCAAATTAGCTGAAGCCCTTGATAAGCACCATACTTTTTGTCCTAACCTCCTTGTAAACAAGCATGTGAAGCAGATAGAGGCGTACAGTTTCATGTTGGGCCGGCGACAGAGTACGCATGTGCGAACGTTACTAAGCTGGAAGCGGCCACATTACGCCTGCTTCGCGTGCGTGCGATGGAGCATTTTCAAGGGGGGTCCCACAAAAAAAAATTTAATCCACTGTTTCTTCTTGCAGTATCAGGTTTACAGTTGAAGAGTTTACCAAATGATGCACCTCTTCCTGATATTCATCGCTGCTCACCTTGTTCTTCTTCAGACAGGAATCATTCTCTTGACCTGTCTCTTCGTCCTGCCAGTTCTCATTCTCCTGCCAGGGCTGATCATTCCGCAGAGCCTTCTCTTCTTGCCAGGTCCAGGTCTCCTCCTGCCAATTATCCTGTTTCTCTCTTTATGTTAAAACCTGAAGAACTTAGATTTATGCGGCTTATTCCTCACAACAACCCACAACGGCTATTCGAAGTTCGCAGATATACTTTTCCTGGAAATAAGCCAATTCACTTGAAAGCAAGAACTGATTTCCGTGTGCCCATGCCAAAAGAAGAACAAACTGTTCTAACAACACACACTGGTGATGTCCTTGCAATACTAGAGCAGAATAATTCAGTGCTCCGGGGAATGTATACAAGTAACATCACTATGGTACGGGCAAAAATTAACATGTTTAGCGGCATGGTTTCCGAAATGAAACGAAGTGAAATAAAAGAAACTCCCTGTGGCCGGCCAAAGCGAATCTCAAAGAGTTTTCACGTTGTACGTCTTAACCACGCCTAAACCCCAATTTTCCACACCGCTAATTCTATATAAGAAAATGTGAAACCAAGTAATCCTAAGTCGAATCAGCATTTTAAAAATAACAGGTTATTACAATAAAAATGTCAATGTATTATCGTTCTCAGTGCGTAAATCTTTCTCTAATGCACCAGTCACTGTTTTCCGGATACAGATAAAGTAAGAAAGTTCATTCTTATCAGTTTTCGACAATAAAGAAACATTTTTGTACTCAATTCGAGTCTGTATATTTAATAATGCATTGTGTTAATAATTTATTTGATGTTATTGTTTCCCTTTGATTGACCTTCTGGCTTCATTGATCATCGCATGGCATCCTCCCAATGATTCTTCTCGTTCAAGGTTCTTTTTCTGTTTATGAGTTTTGGGGGCTACCTTTTGGCTTGTGTGGTGACTCATGTTGTCGCTTGACGGTGCCTTGGTGGGGTCTGCCGGGCTCCCTTCTCAGAGAGAGTCAGTTGCTATCAATGTGTAGGCTGGTATGGCCAAGTTTCGGTAGTTGCAGCGATAAGTAATCAATTGTGCGTCTTCGAGATAACTCAAGCATTTAAGTCCGTACATTAAAGTCAGTGGCTCTTAAAGTCTTAATTAACTGTTTAGTGATTTCCCGACTCGATCGTCTTCTGGTGTTGCGGGAAGTGACGAGTCGGATGACGTATCACCTCCGGTCGCGTCGGGATCGATCGTTCGGTGAACGATCGTGGTCGTAGCTTCCGGGGGCTACATCTGTGCCAATTTTCACCAACAACCAAAACCTTTTTTTGGACACCTCTTCATTGGATAGGATCGAGAACTCGTATCCTGAACTAAATCGATAAAAGGTATCTAGAAGTGCAGGATCTCGGTGAGAAATTGTCTGGTTCATTTTTCGTGGACTTTAACATCGCTGAACATGATTCCTTCGCTCTCCCACGCCAGTCCGTCATTAATTCAAAACGCATTGCTACAAAAAGATATCACGCAATTGGTTAATTAGATCTATTAATCTTTTTTAATAGATGTCGTCGAACTGATCAAAAAGGTCTTGAAAGTTAGATAGTAATCAAAAACAAAATATTCTAAACGCGAGACGAAATTAGACAAAATGTACGTTTATGTTGATCTTGCCAAAGGAAAAGATTGACTCGTGTACATGAATCTACTGAAAAGTCAACCCATGAAATTGTTTTTGGCAGAAAGGTTCGTTTGTCCTCTGCTTTCTCAGAAGAAGAAGACGTTTCATTAACGTTCATCCAGTATGCAGATAATTTATTAAATTTATTATGGCCAACGGCCACACCACGCTGGAAGCACCAGTTCCTGTTAGATCACTGAAGTTAAGCAGTGTTGGGCGCGGTTAGTACTTGGATGGGTGTCCGTCTGATACTACTGTGCGCTGCTGTTGGCGGTCGTGGGTGTGGTGAGCCCACACTTGTAGTTATTTACTACAAGAAAGTATCCACCTAAAAAACACTACCCGCTTACCCCTAGAGGCTCGCTGAAAGGGAAATAGCTTAATGATATACATAACTGATATCGAGTCGTTAGTATTTGCGCGTTTAGAACCAGATAAACAACGTTGTAAAAAATAATATGAACGAAAATTAAATAATCGAAATTTCAAACCCGAGCAGTACTTGTATTTCTTTATTTCAGCTAGAGAGAATAAACTAGGCAATCATTATGAAGGCCCGTATAAAATTGTACAGGCTATAAATAGAGTAAATTTAAAATTGCAATAAGGACCAAAAGAATATAATGTAGTTCATATGATTCCAGTGAAACATGCGTTTCTGTGTTGAATTTATTTATTTAAACGCGAAAGAAACCCCATTAATAACATTCAATACAAATAACAAGGAAATATCTTCCATGATAATAGCCACGTGAGAGTTGAGCACAATTTAAGGTAGTTCCGCAGCCCATTTAGAGGCGCCTTGTCATCGGGAGTGGGGCTGTTAGACTTGTAAATTATGAGTTCCTCTACGTGCTCTGTACCGAAATTTCTTAACCGTTTTGGTTGACCGTTTGGGTTAAAAAGGGGGATTACAAAAAGCTCAGGTTACTTTCCTCGAAAGGTAGACGAAAATATAAGAAATTTACAGAGAGAGAGAGAGAGAATCATGGGCCACTGTGCTGGACCCATCAATCCCTGGATCCATAGTCAAAAATTCAGAAAGATCCTTCCTTTGGCCGCGATTGGTCTTAGCTTTGCTTTGATCTCGTAAAATTGAACTTTGAATATTTTGCTTGGAAGGATCTATCTAGCCTGTACGAATATCATGAGTTTGCTTCTTAAAGATACAATTAATTTCTAATATTGCATTTTAAAATAATTTTTAAATCTCTTTTACAAATCCATTTGCAAAAATAATAATGAAAAGTTGTTCCATTTGATAAGTGAGAGCAGAATACAGATCAGCAGATTCTGAACTTGTGCATGCATGGGACGAGGGACACTCCCCTTAAGGGTTCTGAAGTTGTTTATGTAGGGATCAGTCATGATCAACAAATTGTGACACAAATCTCCATTGATTGCAATTTGACTGATTTTAAGGGTATTGAATTCCCTTATCGTCTTGAAAATCTTATCATTCGCCGTTTGGGACTCTTCGATTAATTGGTCGATAGGCAATAGGACATTTTCAGTGACCTTAGCGTTAGCAGTCGGATTGCAACCAATGAAGACTTGTGTCACAAGTTGTTGATCTTGACTGATCTCTGCAGTAACAACTTCAGAACCCTTGAGGAGAGTATCCCTCGTCCCTTGGATGCACACGTTGAGGATCTGGTGATTGCAGATGATTGAGACAAGATTGGACAAAGCTGCTTTAAACCAGAATTATTCTTTCAAAAATGTGTTAGCTTCATGATTTTGTTCATCTTCATTTCTTATAATATTGGAAAAAGATCTTGAGTGTAGACGTTTTACGATTCGGTTTCTTATTTCAAGGTAAAATTAGCTATTGAACCCGAAAACCAGATTTATTCTATGCGAAAGAATTATTTTGGGAATCATTTGACTAAGATTGATAATAACACTGAAAAATATTGTCAAATGTCAGTTTCTTCCATCAGAATTTTAATGTAGGGATAAAATGAACAATTATATATTTGTAGACTTTATGTTCTGTTCTTTAGATTAATAGAGGTTTGACAAAATCACTCAGGGTCTGCTTGGGATTTCCCACCGGCCCTTGGAATATTGGCACAACTTTCCTTTCCATTTTAATCATCCTTATCCTTTTATGAGTGCATAAATTGAAGTAGCTTTGATCATTTTTACCATAATTTCAAATCTCCACAGAAACCCTAAGAGAACAGCGATCCTGAAACCCTTGAAACATCTGTCTCATTGTCATCGAGTTGCTCGAGCAAGCAAGTAATAACATTTTTACCACCTAATGGCTGTCCCCTAATGCCTGGCACCCTTCCCTTTTCTAAAAAGTAACCACCCTCAAGTGTCCTTACCAAATAAGCTCTGCCAATCTCCAGAAGTGGGAGAATTTGCTTTGGCAACCCGGGTGTTGCCCTGTGCTGAAAATATTTGCAAATCAGTCTGTTCTAATTGTTATCAGTTCAAATTCCGATTTTAAGCTAATAAGTTCGCTCTGGAAATAATTCTAACAGTAACTTGAAGGCACGATCTTTTGAGATTCGCAGACCCTTCGCGGCTGAAAAAGCGTTTTCAAATAATAGTTTAAAATTTCCTCTCAGATTAATTTAAAATTAAATTTATTTTATATTTTTGCCCGATAAATATCAGTATTGTTAAATTATGTAAGTGCATCATCAGATTGAACGTGTTACTGTTTAGGGATAGAGAAGCATGGCAAAATTTCTGGTGTTTTTCAGGTGTTTTTTTACGAATCCCTAGAAACCATTCCTTTTTAGATTACTTCTTATCGTTTAATGACTCATTCTGAAGAAACATACACATACAACAAAATAACCAGACAACTCATGGGACATGATTTTTAGTTTACTTTAAACATAAATTATTTTATTTTCTGATTATATAATAATGATACACGTGCGCGAGGAATCATTCACCACTAAATAAATTCTTTGAAGCAAAATAAAACTTATGATGTCATCCAGCTTCACAAATAAGTCCTTGACGATCTATGTGTGGGAGGGGGGATATCTCAGAGT
>CAKNWW010348510.1:0-20451 GCA_932074435.1 Andricus kollari | reverse complement strand
TTTAAAAATCGAAAAACTTCCATTGATTTCAGTAAAATTTGAGTGAATTTACAGGAATTTAGGGAAAATGAGAAGACTTCGATTAATTGATTAAGTTTGAAATGAGTTTATAAAAATTAAAGACAATTTAAGAGTATTTGATGAAATACCTAAGAATTTAAGGTGAGTTTTAACGACTTCAAGATGAATTGAACAAAAACTTTTTAAAAATCCATTGGCTTGAGTAGAATTGTGTGAATTTAGAAGAATTAAATTTAAATTAATACAAATTCAGGGCGAATTCCAAATGATTTGCAAACAAACATTTGAAAATCTCTCCACATTTTTGCAACCCTACTAATTTCTAACCAAAAAGTGATTAATGATTACAAAAAAATTCAAATGAATTGGAAATAATTTTTAAAATCCCTTAAAATTCTTAAAACCCTTTGGAAATCCCTTAAGATTGTTTAAATCTCTTGAGAATGCCTTGGAATCTTTTTAAATACCCTAAAATATTTCAAAGTCTTTAAAATCCCTTCAAACTATTTCAATAAATAAACATTTTCTGGGAATATTTTAAAGTGTCCTAACATATTTCAAATCCTTTACAAACTTTTGAAATTCCTTGAAATTTTTAACAAGCTCTAGAAAATGCAAAGAGTTTTTAAAAAATATCTTAAAATATTTCAAATCCTTTTATCATTTTATCAATTGAATTCAAAAAAATCAATAGAATTCCAAAGAATTTAAAATAATTCAGGATTTAAAGCATTTAAAATCCATTAAAATCTGATTAAATCCCGTGTAATTCTATGAGATCTGGCTATATTTGCTTAAATCCTGGAAAATTTATTAAAATACATTGAGAGCGTCAAAAATCCCTTAGAATCATTGAAATCCTTGGAAACCTTTTAAAATCCCATGAAAGCTTTTAAAATATCTTAGAACCTTATATGTCCTGTAAAATCGTTCCATATCTTCAAATTATTGAAATCATTAAAACATTACTTGGAATCTTTTAAGATTTCCTAAAATATATCAAATCCTTTGAAATTCTACGAAAAAGCTCATTTCTCGTGAATAAATTCTTTGAAATCCACTAAAATTTTATAAAATCCCGTGAAATTCTATGACGATATTCCTGGGAAAATGTATTAAAATACATTTTGAGCTTTAAAATCCCTTACAATCATTAAAATGCTTGGTAAATCTTATAAAATCCTAAAATATTTTAATCACTTTGAAATCCCTTCAAATTATTGAAATTAATTAATAATAATTTCTTGGAATCTTTTAAAATTCCCTAAAATATTTCAAATTAAAAGCTCTTGAAAGTATTTTAGAAGTTTTAAAAAATACCCCAAAATCTTACAAATCTTTTCAAATTATTGAAATCTATTTAAAAAATCTGGAAATCTTTATAAATATCATGAAATATTTCAGACGAATTCAAGACACTTCAGAAATAGGTATAGACCTGAATTGAATAGTGATTAACCCACGAGTTAATTTAGTGAAAGAAAAGTGACTAATGTGATCTATTAATTTGAAAAAGTTACCAGAAACTGATGTCTCTTTTTTCAAAATGCTTTACTCTTGGAAGCTTTTTATGAACTTTTTTAAAGTTCCATTATTGGCTGCAAATAGGGTACCATAGGGACCAAATCTTTAAAATAGGGTACTTTAGGGATCTTAACTGAATATAGGGTACAATAGGGGATATAGGGACCGATCTGTGAGGTCTGTTTACACGAAAATATTTACAATAGTCGTTTTATTCCACATTCATTTTACAACATTGGATTTTCTCAAGTGTTATTTCAAAATTTTTATTAAAGTCTGATGATGAAACCATTAGACGAGTCTCGAAACGTAACAATAAGCTTTTTATCCGGAAATTAATCTGATCAAACTTTTTAACGGTATGGAAGTCTTCGTAGTATAATTTAATTTTCCATATTTGTTGGTTTCTCCCTTACGTAATAAAAAATAAGACAATATACCATCTCACATAGTCTTTTCATGAATCATCCATTTCTATTTTTTCTTACAGAATTAGGTTCACCGAAAAGATTGCCCAATCAGGTCTATGTTCCAGATGGTCCAGCCAGTACGTCCGGTAGGGAGTTCGAAGAAGGCGTATCATCCGGCGTATCCCCAATGGAAATACATACAGGGGAGACATTATTCACACGCGCTTGCTTTTACGACGAAAAAGGCATTTTCTACGAGGAAAATGGTCAATATTTTCCAGTTCAGCGAGGTATTCCTCTTCTGGAATTTGGAGGTTATATCATTGGAAGATCCAAAAATGGGGTTTTTGCCCCAATATTTAATAGTCATCGCAACTATGTCGTGGCCGACGTAAATAACTATAATCTGCAATGCTTACTTAGAGAAGGATATGTTCGGAAGTATTATGCGTCCGGTGAACCTGTCCCCCCAGAATTTCGTGTGGTAAATCTTCTAGGAACACATGAACCTGAAGTAAATGTCCGACCAGATTTTCATGAAGAAAAGGTTCAATCTTCTGCTCCAACAAAAAAATCCAGAAAAAGAGGCAATAAAAAAACCGTGGTTTCAAGTAAAAGAAATGATGTACGCGAATGAAAGAATTTAATTTTAAACTTGAAAAATCTTGTGAATTGAAATATCCAAGACTACGAAATTCTTGCAAATTGAAAGAACCGAGAATATAGGCTATTATCAAGTATTTTATCTTAAAAGAAGAAAGATTTCCCCGTGGAGACTATTCAAATATATATTATCTAAAATAATTGAATTTAATATTTTTATTTAGGATTACTACTATGAAAACTTAATGATTTGAATAGACTGACAATAAAACCAATAATAAACCTACATTTATTTATTTTTGTACTTCACACTCAAATTTCAACCCTACATCTTATTTCAAACACGAAGTTCCAAAACGTAAGTCTCAAACAACAAGTCCAAAAAATACGGACATACCGGAAATCTATTTCCTGAATATCATAGTTGTAGGGGGTCTAGCGATTTCGTCGAAACTTGGTGAAACTTTAGTGTTGGGTGAATAAAGTTCACGATAAAAATAATTTTAAAACATTTTCAAAATTCAGGAAGTTACAGGTTTTTTAATTTTGAGAACTGACCTTTTTAAAAACACTATATTTCCTAAACCGCTGATTGAATTGTAATGATTATTGAAGATTTAGCACAATGAGACGAAATCAAATAACAAAGTTTAAAATAACTTTTAGAAAGCAATTCTTAATTGATTTAAGAATTCTCTATTTTCGAAAACTTCAGAATTTTTTTTATCACTTTATGTTATTTTAAAAATCGTCCTTTCATAGTAAAACTTTTTTCATTCAGATAATTCAAATTTGATGCAATAATATAAAAGACTTTTTACTTGAAGACGAATTGATTGATCTACAATATTGAGACATTTCATTGAAGAGTAAGGAAGTTATGGTAATTTATATCACTTGAAAAGTCTATTTTTATTGTAAAAATGTACTCACTCATATAATTTTAAGTTAATGCAAGAATAGAGCAGATTAGTTGATTCGAGATAAATCTATTGACCTATAGTATTAATCTATATTGTATTGCAGAGTATGGAAGTTATGATCATTTCTATTATCAGAAAAATCGCTTTTTATAGTAAAAATGTTTTCACTCACATAATTTAAACTTAATGCATGAATAGAGCAGATTTGTTGATTCGAGATAAATCGATTGACCTATAGTATTAATCCAATATATTGAAGAGTATGGAAGTTATGGTCATTTATACATTTTTTTATTATTATAGTTCAAAGTTCATGTAAGAATAGAAAAGGCTTCTTTTTTTCAATACATTTTGAATGTCCCATTTAGATTTTTTTATTTTGACTTCCTCCATCAGGCAGCAATATACTACTAACAAAGTGGAAACACCCGAAATCGAATTCATAGTTAGTTTTTTCTGTGCGAGCGTAGAAATGGTTTTTTACAAAAAGATAGAAGAAAAAATCGATATTTTTTTTGCTATTTGCATTAACTTAGAATTTTAAACAATAATTCAGAAATTTTCTTGCCCATATCAATTCTAAATTTAATTCTAAATTTTAGATAAAGCACTCATCCAAAACTAAAGTTTCACCAAATGACATAAAAATCAGGAAATGAATTGATGCTGCTTTGTTTCAAATCATATAAAAATTGCTCTAATTTTCAACAATAAATAATCGTTAGAACTAAGAAAAAAAGCAGCATACAATATTTTTACATTTTCAATAACCTTTTAGTAAAAAAAATAAAGACATAAAATAATAGTGAAAATGCTCAATATTGAAATAAATATATATCAGGTCAGATATAATATTTCAAATTCGGGGGGTCGAAGGCCAAGGACGAGTGGTCAAATATAAAAAGCAATGGGTCAGATATCAAGTGTTGCACGAGGTCAAACGTCAGGTCTTGTAATTTACATTATTTCCGCATGAAAAAACTATATGGCAGGAACAATGATCATATATAGATACTCATTTATTTTTATTTCATAATTCCCGCCCAGCTTGTTGATTTTGACAAATTCGGGTCGTTGATATTATAGGCAGCAGAATTATGGGTCCTTAGTTTATAAATTTCTTTAAGCCTTCTCTTATCTTAGAAGTCTTATGATCAGGTTTATTATATTCAGATGGTATAAATTATATTAACCAAGGCCAAAGACTTTGTGAAAATGAATTTTGCGATAACAAGAAATTATCCTGATTAATAATCCAAATTATACTCTGTAAAAATATATCTATTACTACTGACAAAATATTTTCGAACGCTAGATTTCGTTCTTGTGAGTTTACAATAGGACTAACTTAAATCTTCCCAGGCAAAGCGATATGCGCTTTTTTAGACAATCAATCCCCCGAAATAAAACCTATCTCTCAGTGCTACCCTAACTTGCCACTGTTAATCGGAGGAGACCGTGATAGTAGAGTTGCACATTTAAATCAAGTAGATAGAGATTATATGCTCATAACTATCTTTTTATGCAAATAGACTATCCTTCAACAGTATAATGAACAATAGATAAAATCTCTCTGTAGATTTTATGGAAAAGAATGTAATAATCTTGTTAAATTTAGGAAAGTAAATGTGGAGCGATTCATAGGTTTTGTGGATTGCGACTTCTTTTGGCCGTCCGTCTCGACCAAAGAATAAAAAATGTTAATCCTAGTAAGAGAATAACAGTCAATGAGAAGTTAATTTGGACGTGAATAAATCAAAGAATTTACAAATAAAATGGTATTCAGAAAAGAGGTTGAAATGGCGTACGTTATTAAATGGAATTGATTGAGAATCGTAGTTTTTCGTTCTTTTAGGAAATACATATATTTGAGAGGTTTTTTTTCGGCGTAAAGATTTTACAGTAATTTATGTTATTGATATTAGATCTTTTCGTCACGACAAACCAAATAACGTCAAGGTCTCACATTTATGAAGTACAAATATACTATAAAAATTCGAATGCTTTGGCAGAATATTCATTAAAGTTTCACTGGTTGCTAATTGCCTGTATATAGACGAAAAAATGATCATACTTATTGCTGCTTTGCTCCTCAATTTGGCAGTTTTTGCTCATTCGATTGGTAAATATATAATAATATAAGTGTGATTGCCATAAAAGAGAAAGCCTTTTAAGAAAAAATATTGGAATATCCCTGAACCTTAATACTTATAGCATTTATAGCACAATATAAAATTATTTCCAATTCGAAATTGTTCAGATTAAAATACCCTTTCTCCAAATAGATACAAATTTGAAATAGTATCAAATTCACTATTTACTCGTGCTAATTCATATTTCTAATTACTAAAAATCATCAAATTCTATCTTTTTTAAAAAAATTTAGATTCGCCGCAAAGATTGTCGACTCATATCCACGCCGCGAAAGGTTTACCCAGTACGTCTGGAAGGAAGATCGAAGAATCATCCTCCACAGTTTGTCATTACGATGAAAAAGGTATTTTCTACGAGGAAAATGGTCACTATTATCCAGTCCAGCCAGGTATTCCTCTCATAAAAGAACGTGGTTTAATCGTTGGAAGACCCGTCAATGGTTTTATTGCTCCAATATTTAATAGTGTTCGCAAACCTGTCGTGGCGGATGAAAATGACCATAAGCTACAATATATAGTTGACGAAGAAGACGCTCAGGAGATTCGGGAGTTTCATGAAACCGAACGTATTCCATATGTGCATGAAGCAAATGTTCTACTACACGATCGTGAATTAAAGGTTCAATCTTCTACTCCAGCGAAAAATATAAGAAAATCCCGAAAACAAGGCGGCAATAAGAAAAAACCGTGATGCATCAAGAAAATATGGGTACCAATAAGGAGGATACAATATATTTTCTTTATTAAAAAAATTGTTCAAATTGGATCAATTTTATTGTGTCATCCTTATTCGTAAAGCTATTTTCTTGATTCGACGTTAATTTTTTTCCGTTTAAACTACTCACATATATTATCTAAAATATAAAAATTTCATATTTTTATTTAAAACTATTAAATTGAAGATCGAGAAGGAAGTTAATATTTATGCTACCTATAGGATTTCAGTGCGGAAATATTTGGTCACTATAAATTTGAACGATGAGAAAATTTATTTAAGTTCAGGCGTAGCATGTACAGTCACAGAAACCACTTGCATTAATGTAGAGGAAGGTCAAACTTTTTGGAATTGTACTTCCTAATCACATGCAATATCACGTTTGTATCAGCATATAAGTCAATAATGCCCATTTGTAATATTGTACTCATTCAAACTGAACGCCCAAACTAATTGATGTAATATGCAATAAAAATATGGATGTGTTTACATATGGTAACTCCAAATTTATTTATCAGGGTGAGGATTCTGCGGACGATTTCAAATTCCCGGTCATTTCCCGGTTTTTTTCCGGTCAAGTATTTCAATTTCTTTGGTCAAGTAAAAGTAACATATTCATATTTCCCGCAAAAAGCAAACATTTATTTAATTCATGACGTTCATTCTAAACATCCTTTAACACAACACAGCAAAAAATTGCAAAATAAATTAATTTTGAGGAAAATACTTATATTTTCCACTATGAAATATCAATTTACAACAAAACACGGAATAGTTAAAGTTGTAGTTGAAAAAATTAATTTTTAACAAAACGGATTTTCAACAAAATGGTTCGATTTTCAACCCAAGTGATGAATTTTTAAATAAAATTATGAATCTTCAACTGGAATAGTTAAATTTTAAACCAATGAGATGAATTTGCAACTGAAATGATGTATATTCAACTGGAACACTTGAATTTTCAATCAAAAAGATTAATTTTCAAATAAAAATATCAATTTTCTTCCAAAAACTACAATTTTTCAACAAAACACATGAATTTTTTACGAAATAGTTGATTTCTGAATTAAAGAAGATGAATCATCAACCAAATAGTTAAATTTTAAACTAAAAAAATAATAATTTACAACCGCAAATGGCATAGTAATGTTTTTAGTTAAAAACATTAATTTTAAACCAAACATAAGAGTTTTTAACTGAAACAATGAATATTCAACTGAAATAGTTGAATGTTTAATGAGATAACAAATAAAAGATGACAAAAAATTAATATTCACTAAAAAAGATAAATTGTCAACCAAAACATAAATAATTAAATTTAAAATTAAAAAAATTAATGTTTAACCAAACAGATGAATTTTCAAACACAAAGATGAATTTTCAACTGAAATGATGAATCTTTAACTACAATAATTGAATTTTTGACCAAAGAGAATAAGTTTCAATCAAGAAGGTTAATTTTTACCAAAAGAGTTTAAATTTCAACAAAATAATTTTATTTCCAGCCTGAAAGATGAATTTGTAACTAAAATAATGGATATTTAACTGCAATACTTGAATTTGTAACCAAAAAGAACAATTTTTAAACAAGAAGATTAACTTTCAACGAAAAAGATCATTTTCTACCAAACAAGAAATCGATTTTTTAACAAAATACGTGCATTTTGAAGGAAACAGTTGAATTTTCAATTAGAAAAGACAAATTTGTGTCTAAATTGTTGAGTTTTGAACTAGAAAAGAAAGATTTTCAACGAAAAATGGTACAGTTAAATTTTCAATTAAAGAAATTAATTTTCAACCAAACTGATGAATTTTCAACTAAATTATGAATTTTCAACTGGAATAGGTGAATTTTATTCCAAAAAGATAAATTTTCAACCATATAGATTAATTTTATACAAGAAACACGAATTTTCTACAAAGTGCATAAATTTGTAAACAAATAATTCAATTTTTAAATTGAAAATATCAATTTTCAACCAAATGTTTGAATTTTCACCAAAAAAATATAAATTGATTTTCAACAAAGTAGTTACATTTTCAACCAAGTTGTTAAATTTTCAACTAAAAAAAGATGAAAAGCAAAGAACAATGTAAAAAAATGTCTATTATAATTCAGAAATATTTCTTCATTGAAATACTACTTCTACTCTAAAAACTGCTTGAAGTACTTTCTTTATCTAAAACTTAGAGGAGGGAACTTTCAAATTGTGCCGAATTCCGACTTGGAAGAGGGATTTTTTTTATTCCTTGCTTCTAAATCCGAATTATAATTCTTTTAAAAAATTCCTCTTCAATGTAAAAAGTTCCATGTTCCGAGTATATATTTATTTACCGAAACTCCCTGTCCTAAAATAAAACCGATAACTTTTTTCGAAAATCCCCTGTTCCAAGTTTAGGATAAATTAGGAGTAAGCGAATAAAACGTTATAAATCCATTTTTGTAAAAAATTGAAATATCATCAATTCGATTATCAAACTTACGCAAGCGAACAAAATCTCACAGAGCAAAAAATTGCAAAAGGTTGATCTTACAATGTAAAATAATAAAAAGTCAATAATAAATTATGATTTAATCAGAATAAAGTGAGATAATCTGCAAAATCTAAGATCCATAAACCATAAATGAGTAAATGAATCCCTGCAACTGTAGATAAAGTGGAAATCACTTTTCTAAAATGACCAAAATGATTAAAATAATGAAAATTTTAATTTTTCTTTGATCAAAAGTAAATTCATTTGCTGGTCTTTCCTGGTTTCTCGGTCAAGTTGCCACCCTGTTTATGTTAAAGGACACATTCGCACAGAGCTGAAACGTCTTTATCGCGACGTCTTAACTGAAATATGCAAAATTGAACATTTTAGCTACTCTGGTACCTAATAAATTGGCTTACTACTTAATGAAAGAACCAGTTTAAATGGTAATAGTAGCTGGAGAAGTAGTTCATATTGTTCAGTGCGTACAAGCCGAGGTTAGTTTTCGAGAAACCAGGGAATGCTACATGCAGCTTCCAATTTTCAATGGAAATGAAAAATTTCTTCTAACCCCACGAACCCACATTATCTCTAGCACGGGCACCCAAACAAGTTGTAACACTGATCAAGATAAAATACGAGATAAAATAATGTTAAACGTTGAAAAATTAATGGTCTTAAATACGTTAGGGAAAATTCTTGACAGTATTTTCAAATTTTAGGATGATCAGTGAAAATTAAATCAGGATCGTGATGATAATTAGAGGAACTACACTCATAGCAGATACAATAATTCATGGTTATGCCCTACATTCGATTATTTGATGGCGTATCAACCTACCTGGTGCACTTTGGGATTTAGTAACTAATCTTTTATTACATCTAGGTAGAAATAAAGACTCACAACTTCAAACACCAGAAGTAACATCAAAATTGCATCAGCTAAAGTATAGATGAGAAGCTAATTAGAACCGATCTTAACTTCGCTAATTCATCAACAGGTACCCCCACATACCACACTCACATCTATATCCATCTTCTCAACTAACAGAATTACCAGAAATTCAAAGTTTTCAATTTGTTAAAAGGTGTAGTAAAACTCTTTTCTTTGACAAATATTTTTACTTCTAATTCACCTTCACCTTCGCATTCCTCTCCACCGATTTCTTCAGAATCTTTAAGGTCAGCATCATTTTTGAGTTTTACTTGAACCAGTAAATCCTGTGCACCTAGATTTAAGATGTAAGAAACACATCTAAAGAGCATATCTTCTGAAGAAAAATGTTTGCCTCCAGATTCTATCAGTAACTCTGATTCCACCACAAATGTCGTATTTGATGCCGTATTATTGAAGGTTATTTCCGGTCCTTTCTTTTTCAATCCGTACTCTATTAAAAGCTCTTAAATTAATTAAGCAATTATCTTTCTGGAATCACATCCTTTGTATGGTATTAGATTTAGTGTTATTGACTCGAGAACCCAATCTTTAGTAATGAAGTGTCCTATTTTTAAATAATTTCTACAAAATAAGTATTGACAATTATATGATATAAATTACAAGTATAGTATTAAATTTAATATGAAGATTAATTTCTCAAGTGTACCCACCCAAAAAAAAAGTTTTCCAATCCAACCGATACTTGGACAATGTGTAGTCCTACTGGATATAATTTATGGAGAAAAAAGTTTAAATTTAGATCAAATATTTGCCAAGGGTAAAGAGGTGGAATTTATTGCGGATGCCATATTTTTTAGCAATTTTTAAATCCTTGAATATCCATTTAAAAAATGTTGTTTAGGACAGTTTCGATAGATTTTGTATTGGTGACTTCCGAAAAAATGAAATTTTTTCGCTATCAG
The DNA here is from genome assembly GCA_932074435.1 of Andricus kollari. Taxonomy (NCBI): domain Eukaryota; kingdom Metazoa; phylum Arthropoda; class Insecta; order Hymenoptera; family Cynipidae; genus Andricus; species Andricus kollari. The sequence goes on along the minus strand of CAKNWW010348510.1, from coordinate 9,767 downwards.
AACTCCGGATGAGAAACTTTTTGTTCGATACACTCTTTGTTTTTTAAAAATTATGCTCCATATATGTAATTTTCGTTAGTTTAGTTGACTTTTTACTTATTTTATAGTCAATGATATTTTAATACTTCATATAATTATTAATTATATTAATCCCTTAATTAAGTTCCAATTTAAGTTCTAGCTTCAGTATTGAATGTTTGCATTATTAAAAACATAATATAAAATACAGATTATTATAATTTGATATTGTTTTTTCAGCAAGTCGATGTTTTGCAAAACAAAAACTGAATTTTAGGGATCAAAAGCTTGAGTTCAAAAGCCCTTATGTTGACGTTAAAAAATCTAAATTTATTAAGGGTAGAAATAGTACTGATATTAATTTCTTAACATATACATACCTATATTCAAAAGCTAAACATTTTTGGATGTTGAAGGATTAAAATCTTGATATTAAAATGTTAAGAATGAAAATGCCAGTCACTTGAAAAATTATTGCTGTTCTGAATACGTCCGTTTCGGCATATTTGGTTTCTTATTAAAATATTCGAAAAAATCTTGAGTTATATAATTGAGTTTTAAAATTTTTATGCATATCGCCCGGAAATTTGTTCGAATATATACAAAAATAAATGTTTTTTTTCGTTTCGAAAAAAATGATATTTAGAGGTTCTGCAAGCCCCATGAAGTTTGATAAGTACATCCCATAAGAAAAAAGACGTTTTTGTAAATTTTATACAGAATCATGAATATTAGGTGAATCGAATTGAAACTCAACATTTATCTTCATAATTAGCCATAGAATACGAATCAAAACCTATTTTCAAAATATCACGCCCGTAAGTCTGTTTTATAGGGTCACCCCAAAAAAACCTATAAGTGAAAAATTCGCTTTTTCGAGTTTTTGGCGCTAATTATGATTTTTTGCGGGTTTTAAATACAAATTGATCATACTACATCAAATACTATTTCACACTGATAATCAGATGTTTATATAAATTGTTAAAACAATTTATTATTGTTTTGAGCAACTTTCTTTAATAATAGAGTTAGTAATTCACGATTCTGTTCCGAATTTTTCAACTTACTATCAACTTTTCAGTTAGGGTGAGGTATTAATTAATTGAAGTTAACAAACCTAATTTTTTAAACAATTAGGTATTATTTATCACAATATTCTCTTAAAATAATGATAGAAAGTTGCACTTTTTTCTATAACTTACCAATTTTTATGCACTTTCCCATTAGTGTGCGGTACTAATTAATGCAATTCGAGATTAATTTAAATTTTTAATCTTTTACACATAATTTATGGTATTTAAATTTCAAAACAAATACTTTAGGGCTTTCCAATTTTAAAGTTGTGTATTAAATTAATTTAAAAAGTCAGTTTTATCGTGAAGGTTCCGGTATTATTGTTCAAAATTGTTAAGGAGTTTGACGTGAAAAGAAAACGAGCGGGACTGATCGAAATATTTAAAATTTTCGTTTCGAAATGCAGCATTATGCTAAAGAAATACTAAAAGCAAGAAACACGGCCAATGGTGCAATTTAAGAACAAATAAAAAAAAGATATAGAAATATGAGATACATTACATACATTAAAAAAATATATCAGATATATTAAATAATAATGCCTCAAGCAAATAAGCTTCGCACTCCAATTCATCTTAAAAATATTTGAAATAATTCAGAAAAAAAGAAGCGGTAAGAATCCACTAAGCAAGACATTTAAAAAATCTGATAAGATATCGCATGGAAATGTATTACCTCAATATTGACCTCATATTCGCTTTATTCTAATTTCATCGTTGGAAAAAAAAGAAAATAGTGATAAAAAATATGTAAAATAATTTGTCACCACAACTTTATGAGTGGAAATCAATTCTAATGACGTAAAGTGACCAATCAAGTCTTTTCAAAGCTTTCAACTTAATAATTATTCTATAAACATTAAATAAAAATATTGGAAAGTACGTTATTGAATGGAATTTATTGTCTGTTGATATAGTTATCTGTGTCACAATAAAGAAAATACCGTCAAGGTTTCAAATGTAGGAAATACACATGTATTATAACGACGCTTTATAGATAAGGAATAACTAAAAGTATGCATAAAGTTTCTTGTGAAATGGTAGAATATTCATTAAAGTTACAATGGTTAGGAAGTGCTTGTATTTACACGAAAAACTGATCATTCTTATTATGATTCTTTTCATCAATTCAGCAGTTTTTACTAATTCTACCGGTAAATATATAATAATATAAATGTGCTTGCGAACAAGTGAAAGTTTAAAAATTTAAGAGGATTTCGTTTAGAAATTATAAATTAAAAAATATAATAAATGTCCTATCGTGCAACGATGCCGAACTACAACCTCATAATGTAAGTCAGTATCCATGTTTTCATACGAATGTGACAATGTGATCTGTAATAGTTGTAAAAAAGTATATCGGTGTAAAGTGCCAGATTACTCTACGGTGGTAATTTTCCATAAACTTCCCAAAATTGCCGGAAATATTGTTTTTTTGGTTTATCAAATCTAAAATTTCCTCCATTTCTTACAAAAAATATTGTGTTAAACAGTAGACTATGACAGTTCTCGTGAACTTTAAAGTAGTTTCCATCGGCTCATCTTAGTTGTTTCCGGCTCGCCTCCGAGACTCGCCTTCGGGTCGCCTCTAGCTCGTACAGAAAACTTCACATTCGTGTGGAACTGCGTACTGTCCGCATTTGAATCACAATATGCTATTATTTCTAATTCGAAATTGTTCAAATTCGAAACCTATTTTTTCCCAATAAATAATATTCTAAAATAATATCAGATACACTATCTTTTCGCTCCAATTCATATCTTTTGAGTATTAAGACTCATCAATTCCTCTCTTTTCTTACAAAATCAGGTTCATTGGAAAGATTGCACGATCAGGTCTACGTACCGAATGGTCCAGCCAGTACTTCCGGAAGGAAGTTCGAAGAAGTATCATTCACTAACAAATATACGAAAGAGACGCAGAAATTAGAGCCAAAAATTTGTCATTACGATGAAAAAGGTATTTTCTACGAGGAAAATGGTCACTACTATCCAGTCCAGCGAGGTTTTCCTCTTCTAGAATACCGTGGTTATATCCTTGGAAGAATCAAAGATGGTTTTGTTGCTCCCATTTTTAATAGTGACTGCAAATATATAATGGCGGACAAAAATGACTTTAACCTGCAGTATGTACTTAACGAAGAAGAAACTCGGCAAGTTCGGATGTATTACATGTCCGAAAGTATCCCATCCGAATTTCATGTAGTAAATCTTCTAGTACCAGATGAACATAAAGTAAATGTACTATCAGAGGAACGTGAAGTAAAAGTTCTACCACAAGATCATGAAGTTGAGGTTCAATCTTCTGCTTCAACAAAAAAATCCAGAAAACGAAGCAACAAAAAAAAACGTGGTTTCAAGTGAAACATTTACTTAAAGTAGACGACTCACTTCTTAAAATAGGGCTTCGTATACGAAATAAATTAATATTGAATCAAGAAAATATCGGCACGAATAAGGAGAATCTTCAAGCAAGTATATTATTTTGAGACAGGAAAAACTACTATGGATCAAGGAAATATTGTACAGTTAGTATTCGTACCGATGTTTTTTCGATGCAACGTTATTTTTTTTCGTTCAGACTATTCAAATATATTCAGGGTGTCTAGCGATTAGACCATTTTAAATTCCCGAAGCTCTCCTGGTTTTTCCCGTTTTTTTCCGAGTCAACTTTTGTCCACTGATCAAGTTAAGGATGTCTTTTTGTGATTTTTGAAAATGAATTTATACATAGAAATGGGCATTTTAATGTGCCAAACTTTATATTATTTTACGTTACAAACTTGATCGATTTCTCGATAAAATATCAAAATTATTTCAGATCCTAAATAACATTCCAGAGTTTTTCCTGATTTCCAGTCCGCTGGATACCCTCATATTATCTGAAATATTAAATTTTGATATTTTATTTTAAATAATTACTCTGAAAACTTAATGATTTTAATAGATTGATAATAAAATCAGGAATAAACTTACTTTTATTAAATTTTGTTCTCTTATTCCCAAATCTCAACTCAACCACCAAACATCCATAACGTAAGTCCCAATAATACGGATACACCGGAAATACACTAAGCAATTTTTAAAGATTGCTTCATTTTAAATCATGGTGGTGATATGCGTCTGAAGCGAAAGATTTTGGATACTTATGGAAGAATTTTTCGTTATTTTAAATCAACTAAGTTAAAAATTAGTGTTCAATTAAAGTTTTGTTAATATTTTCAGAAAATGGGACGACTGGAATAATATTAAAGAGATTATAAAATATTTGATACAGTAAAATATTTGACACAGGGAAAATTCCCGAATAATAAAATTCTGGAAAATAAATAATTAAAATTTGATTAAGTAATAAAATATTAAATAATAATTTAAAAAATGCCTTTATTAATTTAATTATTTATTCACTATTTATAAATTATTATACTATTTAAATTCAGGAATTTTATAATTCGGACATTTTCCTGTGGAAGCAACTTCGTAGTGTCGGATATTTTATGCCAGCAATTTTATTACGGGAATTGTCTATGATTGGGAATTTTTAAATTCGATAATATTATAAACTGCCGGGAATATTATAATTTTGGGAATTTTCCATCCTAAGTATTTTTTTTTGCGAGAACTTTATTTTTTGGGTGTTTTCAGTCTTCGCTTTTTACTAACATATTATGAAAACTTTAATTGGAAACCAATTTTCAACTTTGCTGATTCGAAATTAAATTAAACTTCTTTCATACGCTGAAATTGATTTGATTTTATTGTAAAATAGGCCTTCAAATCTACAAAAGTAGGTAAAAATTCACAACTATTGTAGATTAAAGGACATAATATATATATTATTATATTTTAATAATGTTATTGGCTTTATTTGAGGGGCTGTCTTTAACACTTGGTTTTTAATGTGTATTTTTAACGAAACTTTGCATATTAGTACTTTCTTACCAGTAGTCTCGTGGCAAATCAGTATCACGATGACGAAATCTCACCTGAAACAAAAATAAAAAAATTTACAATTAATCATGGTTGAGCTCTTGTAATTGTATTTCTGTATATTCGTCTACTCGCTAAAATTAAGGAAATGGAAGTACTGAATAATTTTTAATATACACGGAAAAAATTTGCAGTTCAAACAGAAAAATACTGAAAAATCAAATCATTAAAACTAAAATATATTTGACTAAAGTAATTTTTGTTTTTGAAACTGCCAAATGTAAAATTAAATAAGTTTTAATCCAAGCTTTAAAAACTTACAACAGTTTAAAAACTGTTGGTAATTTCAAAAAGTTTGTGTAATTAAAATTGTAGGCAGCAGAATTATGGGTCCCTGGTATATACAATTTCCATTAAACATTTTCTTATATAAAAAATCTTTTTTTGCATAAATATAAAGTTGATAGTTATTTGACATGATTATAAAAATTATTATTGATAGTTTTGCTAAAAAGAAATTTTCACTGAAAAGTTGACACGACAAAAAAATCTTTCAGATTTATTTGAAGGAGTAATTGGTCCATTTCTCCCAAAAGCCATGACTCAAAAAAATCAGAACAATAATTGTGGATAGATTAAATTTTCGTTTAATGAATATTGTTAATAAGCCAACGGAAATTGAAGAAGTTAACCTTCTATACCTGTGACAGCAAGGCTCCATATGCGCATCTATACCCTCTCCCCTACATTACTCCCTTCCTCACCGATTAAGTCATGCTTACCCGAAATGCTTAATGGTATATCAATAATAATAATAAAAAAAACTGCTACACCTGTAACAACAACGCTCCTAATAAGCCATTGATGGAGAGCCGTCCCGCTAATAACGAATTAAAGACGAGTAGCCATTGTATATAAAATATACATACTCGATAAGTAATGATTTTTATCCATATTTTATTATTTAGCCATACTCGATAAGGAAATGAGCAAGGATCCTCAATCAACGGTAATTATAATCCATGAATCAATCAATATTGGATGGTCGATATCGGGGTTGACCCTGTAGAGCGATTAAGACGTTTTGCGGATTGCGACTTTATCAGATCATCTCTATATGGTTATCGGTCTCGACCAAAGAATAAAAAATTGTAAGCCTAGTAAGGCAAGAAGTCTTACTGGGTGTGAAAAATCAAGTTATAAGGATGATACTAAACAAATATTTGAAGCAAGAAACACGGTTTGTAGTAAAATTTTGGAAGAAACTTAAACAAAGTAATAGGCCCCACGTAGTAACTTTGGGGAAACATTTAACTATCATTCTAAAATTTTGTAGAGTTATTCTTCTTTGTCACATTTACTTGTAACGTAAGCGGAAGACGATTCATTTCACTACACAAAATTGATTAACTTAGTCTGAATACCCAGAAACTACACATTTTTCTGATATCCACATACAAGTTTTACCAACTTTAGGAAAGTTCAAGATACATAAATGAAGATTAAAGATGAAGAAATGAAGATACATAAGATGAATATAATTGATATTTTGATTAATGCCTTTTCAAAAGCTTATTAAAAAAACCATGATTCCACAATTGATGTATAATTTTAAAGTAAAAATGACAAACCATTTTAATCAATGTAAATTAAGATAAAGTGTTGCGTATTATTATGTGTATAATCCGGTTTTCTTGAATCAGCCACTATTTAGGAGATTAATGAATATCAACGTGATGTCGGTTTAAAATATAAATATATATTCTCCAACGGAATGTTTAATTTATTTAGTTTTGAGGCTACATTTTGCGTTTTTCTATGGTTTGTAATCTCCCAACGCCATAAACACCGACCGCCAAATGTATCAAGCCAAGTGCGTAGGATTGGATTTTAGGCCCCGCCTGCTAGCGGTTGTAAATAAACTTATAAAACAAGAATTATTCTGTTTTTCAAAATTCGCAACGCTATAAATTGAAAGCGGTTAATAATTCAAAAAAGTTGTAAACAGAAAAAGTCTTATCTTGGTTCAAAACTTCTAAAAAATATTGTACAGAATCATTTTTTCCATAAATAATGTATTAGATCATGATGATAATTTTTAATATTCTTAAAAAAAAAACTCCTAAAAATAATATGTGAGCTCAAATGTTTTTAGGATAACTCTTCTTTGTATCAATGAACTGCACTAATGAAAAAACATTGGCAAAATTTTTAAAAAAGTTGCTGAAGTTAGAAGTGCTTCGTTTATGAGAGAGAAACGCCCATATATTTAAGATATAAATTAAAGATTTAACAGTATATATAATAAAAATATCTTAGAAAAAGAAGTTTCACACTCCAAACCATCTTAAAAATATTTTAAATAATTTAGGAAGACTAAGGACATGGTGAGAAGACTTGCATTGAAAATGAATCAAAAGTTCGATCGTTTACAATCCTTGATTGTCCTTTTTTTAATCCATGAAATGTGAAAAATTAAATCGATTTCAATCCTCTTCTAAAAAGTAAAATATAGTAAAACACAATCACAAATCAAATCAGAAAACAATTCGTATGATAGGTATCAGAAAGAAAAAAAGTTCTTCACTCTAATTGCTGAAATTTATTACGAAATTGTCATCTAGTAACAAATAATTTACCAAAATTAAGAATTATGACTGTTGAAAACAAATTTCATAAGCACATGCTCAAATTTTACATTATCCAGTAGAAAGAAGTTATTTTTTGCCTCGAGGGATCACAGGGGAATTTATTTAACTTAAATTAAAAATAAAACATTTTAATCAGATAAAAACTGTGATCTGTAGACTGATTTAACCACTGCGCGTCACGATAAGACAAATAGCGTCAAGGTCACAGATTTATGAAATACAAATATGTTATATAGGCGAATGAGATAGCGACTGCGAGGTATAATTATTCTTGTACATTTGTAGAATATTCATATGAAAAAAATATGATCTTTGTTGCGACCCTGTTCATCAATTTAGCAGTTTTTGCAAATTCTAATGGTAAATATATAGTAATATAAATCTTATTGTCCTCTTCTAAAAAGTTATATATATATATATCTTGATACACAATCTCAAATCAAATTGAAAAACTATTTGTAGTATATGTGTCAGAAAGACCCAATATGTAAGAATTTCAAAACATCTGATAATACTGAGCTTGAAAATACATGACCTCTTCGGTGATTACTAGCTTAATTCAAACTTTATCGTTGGAAAACAAATTGAAACAGTCATAATGATGTACAGTGATTAAACTAGTGTTTTTAAAAACTTGTCACTTAGTAACTGTTAGCCAAACATTAAACATATATTTTGGAGAGTACGTTATTTTTCTGCGTGAAGATTGTACATCAGTGTATACCTATCATCTTAACTCTCTTAGTAACGATAAACTAAGTAGCATCAAGCTCTCAGATTGATGCAATAAAAATGTATTAGAAATAAAAATTAGACAACCACCAGTATACATAAAGATTCTGATAGATTAATAGAATATTCATTAAAATCACGGTAGTTACGAATTACTTGTATTTGAGACGAGAAAATGATGATCCTTATAGGGACTCTGTTCATTCGATTAGCAGTTTTTGCTAATTCTAGTGGTAAATATATCTCACTCACAAAATAAAAATATAAAATGTAAGATATATTGCTGATCTTTTTATATGAATCTTACAATGTGATCGCTTATAGTGAAAGCATCTTAAAAACACAAAAATATTCCTTATTTTTCATTTTAATGAGACAATGAACGTTCAGCTCACAACACTACTCTGGTCTCCTATACACAGAAAACCATTGGTGTGAAATTGGTTGCATTTCATTTCGAACAATAAAGATTTTTATTGTTTTTTTATTTGTTGTTGTATAGCGTGTGAAAAGTGACCATTACTGAAACTGTGGTAAAAAGTAGTTATAAAATAGTTACAGAATAGTATATTGTATAACAAATGTGAGAATATAACGATTCCAGGTCTTTGAAAGTTTGCAACGCTCTAGGCCTGTAAAGTGTGTGCAAAGTGCAAGATTCCTCTACTATGAGATTAGCGTGCGGGAATATCGACTGCTCCATGCAATATGAAATCAAGTTCGGGTAAGTTCGTGTAAAGAATCATCTTATGGGTTAGAATATGAAGAAGCAGGCTTGGGTTGCTGCGTATACAGAATAAAATCCATTGTTATCGATTTGGACGTTTTGTTAAATAATGCACAAGCACGCCCTTCTTCAGAATATAACAAAACATTATGGAATTCTTTGTTGTAATTCAAAAGAAATAAAGGAAAATGAAATTGACAGTGTTGGCATGGTAACCACACAAAATTAGCAGAAATTCGTGTTTGTTATGAGTAGATATTTCGTAAGGTTGATTTCTAAGCAAATGGTCGGCTATGCGGCAAGTTTGGTTATTTTATAATTAACTACATGTGCTTTGATACTAATCAAATTAAAATTTTAAAAAACATGCCTACATTCAAATAAAAATATCTTGGATGCTACACTGAATTGGGTTTGAAGGTTAGAACTTGAAGCAACTTTTAGAAGCAATTCCAGCATTTTCTTCTGCAAAATTGCCGAAAACACTTTCTTGCTACGTGCAAGAATACCTTGCTCCCGCATGCTAATCTCACAGTAGAGGAACTTGGCACTTTTTCCACACTTTATAGACACGGAAAATTTCCATTTTCATGTATGTGTTGCAAAAAGAATTTTCTTAGCTACTGCGCTTGCTCT
>CAKNWW010348503.1:11242-28298 GCA_932074435.1 Andricus kollari | reverse complement strand
GCAGGCTGGTATGCCAGCTAGCCCGTTAGCGGAGGAAAGAGGGGGGAGAATTGAAAGAACAAAAAAATATTTTAGTATTTGGTTTATTTGATTCAAGATCTTCTTTTGCATGGATGTTTTTACAGAGTCGGAGTTCGTATTCTTTGAAGTAACGATTCGTCCTCTGAAGAGGGTGACGGAGAAGCTTCTTCCGGACGTCCTCTGGCTGGCTTCCAGCTGGAGGTTCCCGAAGAACGAGAGAGATGCTTGTTGGTGTTGTACTTGATTGGTTACTCACGGCAATGGCTTGCTCGTGAAGACCTATGGCTGGCTTCCAGCTTTAGGTACCTAAGACTGGCATCCAGCTATAGGGTTTAAGTGTGAGGGATCTGGCTACCAGCTCCCAAACACTTCTGTCATTCTGGGCCAGTGCGCGCCCTTTTAACGGGGAGGCTGCGTGGGCGTTGCGTGGGAGTCAAGCGGAGAGGGCAGAAAATCGATGGAGGGAGATGCGCGCGTCGAGCTTCGCGGGCGCTGTACTCGCGACTCTCGCCTCTTCTCTCCCTGCCTTCTCGCTGACGTCACTGCTGACGTCACTGCACGCAGTACCTCCTTTCGCCGCGGTGCGGCTACCTTCTCTCTCTCTCTTACTCTGAGGTCTAGTTGCTAGTTATTATATTTTTAAGATGGTTGCCTACTGAATGAATAAACGTCGTTAGCGAGAGTGTTTTAAATCTACCAATGAAAGAGTCTCGCTCTATGCGAGCCGCGTATAACAAAAGCTTTGGAAATAAAGAAAATTACACGGGAAAACACTTTACGTGACCGCAAGGCTCGGTGGCGTATTGCAAACCCTGCTTATCAGTACTTGTAATTTAAGATCTAGTGCTGGACAGCTTTCCATAACATTTATGAATATTTCTCGTCTTTTAAGTTGTAGTAGTACAATGTACATAATAAATTAATGAAAATATCACGAATTGCTTCAAGGTGATGATTACAGAGAGTTTTTGAAGCAGTTTAAAAAAAATCATCTCCACAAGTCGGTTTTTCGCGTAGGAAAACGAGAAAGAGTGTCAATCGTATGTTAAATGGAGCACGAATGTAGTCGCGGCTTGAGGGTTAGCCCTTTATGTTCGCCGAATACCTCTTGGGATAGGTTCCGGAATACTTTAAGAGACCACAATTGAAGAAATATTACAAATATTGCTTTAAAACCTTGATATGATGTAGATTATGCTATTTTCTTTCAGTTTTGTTAATGCTCACAAAATATTATACGGAAATAACAAATGATACAGCTTTTCCGTTCTGCTGAAGAATTTTCCGAATGAGGGATAGCACCTGATGGTCCCCGAACATTCATATGCTCGAATTGTATTACCATGAGCTTTATGTTTTAATAGGGTAGAGACTTGCCACGCTAAAATGGTATGAGTTCAAGCAAATATAGCACAAACTTCCAGCCAATTTTTCACGGTAGAATTTCGTTCTATAGTAGAAATAGTTGAACTAGTCTGGCCCATATCTGGCGTTCGCCAGCCTTTATCCATCACAAAAATGCACAGAATATTTGTAACGATGAAAAATATATATTCTCAAAAAAATTATTTTTCTGTCAGATGAAGTTCTTGGAATTTTTGTTAAATATTGAATAAGAAATTTTTTCCTTGCAAGAAAAAATGATCAGAATAATATTCTTATCGATTTAAATGAATTTTATTAAAATGTGAGATACTCTATTTGAAAAGAACATTATAATTAACCATAGTGTTTATAGTGAAAGAGTGATCATCTTTTTTAGTTCGAAATTAATTATAATATACGGTAGTCTAGTCGTAGCGCACGCGGTTTATAAACTTAGGCGGTTGTTAGGGTTCGATTCACGGTGCTTCTGAATCATCTGCGAATGCGTTTTTCTAGCGTTATATTGAATATATAAGTTAGGATATTTTTAGAACTATATCAATAACTTCAATAATTCTAATTTCTTAAATTTGAATATTTTTTGTTTATCAAATTTGTTCGTGTAGTTTAGCCTACAATATTTAAAACCAGGTTTCAAGAAGAAACTAAAATATTGTATTTTTACTTATTTTATATTTCCTATTTATATATTATTTACTATTTTTATTATATCCTATGTATTTTTTATTTAGTTATGATTCATTTATTTACGTTTGACTGGAGTGTGTAGATAGGGGCTGGCCAGCCGCTCGCTAGATTATCCAGCCATTGACCTTTCAAAAGTGTCACCGTCTAAATAGTATAAACTGGTGCTGGCCAACGCCAGAAGATTTTTCTATCAGGGGCATAAGCTTCATAACTTTCTCATTTTTAGAATGAAGACTCTTAATTTTAAACTTAAATTTTAAATAAAAAAAGTCAATTTGTTAAAAATGTAAAGTGCTTTAATACACACACACAAACACATACATATATATAATTAAAAAATTAGGTTAGACAACCACCGCAGGGTCTCACTGGGAGCAACTGCCATCTAAAAATGACACCGGCTCCCAGTAGGACCGCGCTAAATCACACTCATGGGCACGTCTCACAACCGTGAGATGGGTGGTCACAGGACACGATGGAATCACAACGACAAGTCGGCGAAACCCTCGTGTGTTTTGAGCACACGAAACGACCCAAGGATGACAGCTTTCTGCATCCATTTCGCAAGTGCCTTCGCACATTTTTGGCACGCGGGTATGGCTTTAAGGTTACGAACCAGTGATAGTTTCGCACCTACGGGAGCACCTATCACAAGGAAAATTACTTGTACCGAGTATTTTGGGCACAGTCTTTGCAGCTCCCTTTCAAGGTCTTGATACCTCACCTCATTTTCTTTCTCCTTGTCAGTGATGTTGTATTCGGACGGGGCCGAGAATTCGATCACAAATATAGTTCGTTTCTCGAAGTCTTGGAGAACAATGTCAGGCCTCGAGTGTGCAACGGAGACTGCTGTTCGAAAATCGTAGTTCCAGAAAATTTGGCACTTCTAGTTTTGGACAATTGACTCTATCTGCCTTGGAGCGTTCGGCAGGGCAGGGTCGCGGCCAAAACCGTAAGAGCGACAAAGATGGTAATAAAACACTCTTAGGGCCGCATTATGACTGTAGATGTACTTCGTTCCTGTAAGGGTGGGACACCGTGATAGTATGTGTTCCATGTACTCAGCGTGTGCATGACACGCTCTGCACCTATCGCTGGGAACTTCTTGACATAAAATGCGGTCACGGTATGCTAAGGTGGAAATGACACCGTCTTGGCTTGCGAAAATAAAACACTCTGTACCTGAATCAAGCCCTGATTATCTGAGGAAAGAAAAAGTTTTCTTATTCGACAAGGACTGTTTTTCTACATTTCTGTAAAATTTTCCGTGTTGTTTCTTGTCGAGTGGCTGTTGTCGAACTTTTTCAACCTATGATTTCTTTACTTTGGCTTTTAGAAGTAAAGCATCTAGATGGATTAATGCACTTTCCTCATTCCTGATGTTAAAATTTAGGCCATGGGTCTCGACCGCCTGCTCCGCGGCTTTGTGAAGAAACGCTTCTTTGCCAATCATCTCATGTTTCCTGACCGTTTTTAGGAGAGGATCTCTGCCATTTGCAACGGTTCAAGCTGTACTTAGAAAAATTCGGTTATGGAGACATTGGACATTCAAAAGTCCGCGACCGCCTTGATGGCTTTAGATGTATAATTGCGGAAAGGATAAATTGATATGCTAGCTCTTATACATATGCATGATCTTACATGTTGCGATATCAAGGGCCGTAAGCTCGTTCTTTGTCCATTATACCACCCCAAACGAGTAGAGTAGAACCGTTACGGCAAGCACCGTTCGGAGAGACTCCTTTACTGATGTTACGCCATAAATGCGGTTTTGAGGCACGCTCAGATAATTATAGGCCTCTCCAGTATCAAGATGTCTGATAACACTTACATCCGCAAGCTCAGGGTTATCGGAAATTACAAGAATCTTTTCTTTCTTCAGATGAATCTTGGCACTCGTGTCCAATCCAAAGTCCATACCAGTCTCTTTCTTTCTACTTCCTCATGATATTTAGAGCAAGTTGAAGTTTGCTTTTACCAGAAGCATATGTCCTAAGGTCATCCATATTAAAACACGAGTGACCTCATGCTCACGATGATTAGTGTCGCCGCAGACGTATCCAGAGGAATTTCGTAGTGCAAGAGTGTTATTAATTTATTTGATGTTATTGTTTCCCTTTTGATTGACCTGCAAGCTTCATTGATCATCGCATGGCATCCTCCCAATGCCTCTTCTCGTTCAAAGTTCCTTTTTGTTTATGAGTTTTGGGGGCTACCTTTAGCTTGAGTAGTGAGTCATGTTGTCGCTTGATGGTATCTTGGTGGGGGACTGCTGGGCTCCCTGCTCAGAGAGTGTCAGTTACTATCAAGGTGTAGGCTGGGTGGCTGGTTTTTAGGAGTTGCAACGATAAGAGATCAATTGTGCGTCTGCTAGAGAACTCAGGTTTCTGGGTCCGTAAGTTCAAGTCAGTGGCTCTTCAAGTCCCAGTTAATGGTTTTAGTGATTTCCCGACTCGATCGTCTTCTAGTGTTGCAGGAAATGACGAGTCGGATGACGTATCACCTCCGGTCGCGTCGGAATCGATCGTTCAATGAACGATCGTGGTCGTAGCTTCCGGAGGCTACATCTGTGCCAATTTTTACCAACAACCAAAACCTTTTTTTGGACATCATGGGAGTGCCTCATTAGATAGGATCGAGGACTCGTATCCTAAACTAAATTGAGGCAAGGTATTGAGAAGTGCGGGATCCCGGTGAGAAACTGTCTGATTCATTTTCGTTGAATATAACTTGACTGAACATAACTTCTTTCGCTATCCCACGCCAGTTCGTCATTAATTCAGAACATAGAGGCAGAAGAGTGATGCAAAAGAGCAGAGTGCTTATGGTATCGCCCTGATAGACGCCCCATTGGAAGGTGGCATTGTTTTTTTGTCACAATATAATTTCGTGATAAGATAGTAAGTCTAGTTCTCCCAAGGGACATCAATCTATCTATGCACCTCACTATATGTGGATGAACCTTCAAGCTTTCCAACATACAGATGATAAGTCTCTGAGGGGTTGAATCAAAAGCTTTCCGGTAGTCAATCCAGGCAATCTACAGACCGCGCTGGTGAGGTCCAGCGTATTTTGTGACGCACTTGTCAATTAGCGGGTTCTCTCGGCAACCTGCTACACCTTTTTTCGAGCCACGGTAGTCGTACATCTCTCTTCACATAGGCTCAATCCTTCGAAAAATCTTCTTGTTTGGGACAGCTATAAAGATCTTATACAACGTGTTCAAACAAGTTATTGGCCTTTAATTCTCTGGGTTTGAGAAGTTGCCTTTTTCGGTAGGAGTACAGTGCATCCTAACAGCAGTTACTGCGGAGTGGGCGTTTCCGACTTTAAATTTGAGGTGAATATGCGGACCAGATGATGGTGTGTAGAAGTAAACTTCTTTCATTGGAAGTTCTTGATACCATCTGGACCTGCAGCTAAAAAGTTCTTTGCGCCTCTAAGTGCTTTGTTTACCTCTTCGACAGTGATTGATGGACGTTCCTCCCTATACGTTATGAGATTGTCGCAGAACTCTTTGAAATGGATGATATTATCAGTATCTTGTTTCAACTCCAGTGTTTTCTGGATCTTGTATACCTCTCTCAAAAAGTCTCTAACTTGTTGGTCTTATGTTGATTTTTGACAGAAACAGGGAGATTGCTGAAAAGATGCGATTGGTCAGCGAGAAACTGTTGATTCTTCCTGATCCATGTCTCCCTGTTCTTTATTGTCCTCCTTGCGTTAGATAACATCCTTATTTTCTCCACAATATGCTACTTTGTGAGCAGCTTTGAAATGTTCAGCGTGTGATTGTAGGTCCTCAGTTCTTGGGCGAACCGTTGAACCCTTTCCGTGAACAGTGTCCCAGAGGTTATGTAGTCACTCATACACTGAACACAAGACGCATTCTGTCTTGCCCATCCAATCTTCTTGTTTAGTTTATGCAAGCGTCTTTTGCTCCTTTGATCTGACGTCAGTTTTAGCCTTAGCTTTGAATCAGTCAAAGCTCTCGCAACACCATAAATTGAAAAATTGATGGTCCAGAGGTAGGACTTCACCGAGATATCCTCACGAGGGGAGGCATCCATTTCAGCCAGATCTTGGGGCTTAGGAAGAACCTGCATGTCCATGTTCCTCTTTGTCCTGAAATCGTGATCATTTCTTTGGGATAGAATTAGTACCGCTGTTCCTACAGATTCGCCTAAATAAAAATAGTTTGTCTTGTCTTCAATTACGCCCCAATTAAGACATAACCAATACATGTTTAAGATGTTTCTAAGTCTCGCTTCTGGCCATAAGCAAGACTTTATTTTATTTCTTGTAGACCAACTCGAGAAAATGGCAACATTATCCCAAAAGGCTCTCACGACCTCCGATGGTCGTCACTGATACGCTTGACTTTTTACACATTGTTTATATTGTACATATATAGGATTAAAGGCATTGACGTGGAAAAATTGGCTTATTGGCAGAATCATGGTTAGGAGATAAATACTATATCGTCGAAATCGATATGATTAGTAGATTTCAAAAATTAAATATATTTAAAAAATATAAAGTGCCGAATTGAAAATTTGTTATACTTCGCATTTTAGTCCTCATTAGGTGCAAAGGACTCCCGCTGGCCAAGGTCGACGCAACTGTTTGGCTGCGTGAGGGAAGGCCGCTAGTACGGAATTGAAATAGCCGGCTTGATGCCGAATTCAAGTCAAGCGAAGTCCAACACAAGTCGAAATATTTTAACTTGGCCAGCTACAAAGAAAGTACTAGAAAATGTCACTAATGCAATATTTTCTTCTTTTCTACATGAAAACTTCATTTTTTCAACATTCTCCGTTGAAAATAACTGATATTTAAATTTTTTGTGGACACTTTGATAACGATCAACAATTTTTATGTTTATTGGGAATTTGTGTAAACAAATTTTTCTCGTTTCACGTATTTACAAAGTAAATATTCCGTTCTTCTGCTTAAAATCAACTTCCAATTATTTATTAATGACACCTTGCGATCACATTTGTTCATATAAAGACACTTTTTAATTTTAGTTTATAAATATATTTGGGCGTCCACATGAAAAAAGCCCTAATGGCGGATTCTAGTTAAGAAGATATAAGCTGTCACTCGTTGGCTTCGCACGCGGGAACAGCTAGCCGGTGGCGGCTGCGCCGCTGGCGTTTGCATTTCATGCGACGACATATTCGACAGATTCGTGTTTTTCTAATTTAAGGTCAAAGTTATTATTTTCGGGATGAGTGAGTGATAATACAAGGACGTATGCTGAATCTATTAGCACTAAGCTCATGTATCGAAAGCAAAATAAAGTGGGTAGATTTCATATTTAAAGTAAAAGTATATCACGGGCGCTTCTGACACTAGCCAAATTCATATTCGTTTTTCTCGAAAAGTAGTTTATCGCAGTTTTAACTTTAAAAATGCCCCTGTGACTCTCTGTTCAACCTAAACGGTACGAATTTGAAATGTGGAAATTTATCCGGCTATTTAACACTATATTCGAATCCATACCGGCTCTGTAGCCCAATCATTTTAGACTTTTGTCACCAGAAAAATCGCGTGCAGTTAAGACGCACTTAAGTGTCTCCCGCGAAGCACATGAAGAAATCACAAGGTTGTCCAAGAAATAATTACCGGAAGTTTCCGCCATCTTTTATTTTGTTTTATCGTCTATTTGCACGTGTATTTTGCATTTCTCGATGAAAAAGGTAAGCAACAAATTTGTAGAGAATTCAAGTCTCTACAATTTTCATTCAGACGATATTTTGGTAAAAAAATTATTTGCTGCTAACAATAAGCAAAAAGTGTGGAAAATTAGGAAAGTGGTGCAGTTTTTTCCACTCTTTGATAATTTTTATTAAAAATAAGTGGCATATTTACATGGCAAATTTGTAGGGTACTCAATTCTCAACAACTTTTGTATAAACAAGTTTTTCGTGCGACGTGTATATCACGGTCGGAAGCGCTCTCAATACACCGCTGCGGGAGAACTCGCACTGTTGGACACAATATATGTGTTACCGGTAAAGCCCGAAGTGGCGGCAAACCTAAGTTTGGCTAGGCAATGCGCGTATTGCGGATGTGTTTTAGACAAAGTCAGAAATACTATGTGGGTTCGGTTAATGCCTGGCATGAATTCGTTATAAAACGATATCAAAACTTTGTAACTACTAGAATGAAATTGTTGCTTTCTCAGTACGTTTCTCAAATCAAGGTTTCTATAATTATCTTGACGTGCAAATAACACATCAGAGAGCGTGCTACAGTCGACAAGAGTTCTTAGGTGATAATATAATCTTCATTTAAAATGAACGAAACCGGAAGTGTAAATGGCTTTTCTCACAATGTGAGTGAGATGATGTTTGAAGAAAAATGTATGGATAAGTCGAAAGACATGAAGAAACAATGAAATTCACATTTGATTCAATCCGAACAAATTATAATTCTAATTGGCGTAGTTTTAAAAACATTTAATGATGGTTTCTATATAATAGGAACGAAAACCATAATAATGTTTTCATTGTACTCCAGAGATCTGCTACAAGAATGTAAATTGAATTTTTTGAAAATTGACGATATACCAAATACTCTCTTGTAATTACAAAAAATTAGTAGTCAAAATTCTGTGTTTAGTGGGCAAGATCTTGAAGATTTAATTGTGTGAAAAAGTGTTCGTCAAAGCTTTGCAAGTGCAAGAAGGCAGAATCACATTTGTAATTCAAAATGTCATAATTCGACATCTTGTGATAACAAGTAACCAGTATATTATAGATATTTCCATTCAATATTACTTTACAAAACATAACGATATATATGTATACAATTCTGCATTCTTACATTGCCCACACATATTTGGCACAGCTTTCGTTGCCTAAACTAAAGCAAGGTGAAGTTGCTTCCAACTTTGCCTAAAGCAGATTTGGCACACCTAGGTTTGCCTACATTCATTTCAGGCAAAGCCCGAAATCACAGAGTATTTCGGACTTTACCTAAAACACATCCGCAATACGCGCATTGCCTAGCCACACTTAGGTATGCCCCCACTTCGGGCTTAGCCGGTAACACATATATTGTGACCAACAGTGTCGCACAAGAAGCTTGTTTATACAAAAGTTGTTGGAAATTGAGTCCCCTACAACTTTTTTGTTTAAATGTGCCTCTTATTTTCAATAGAATCAGTCAAATAGTGGAAAAAACTTTGCCACTTTCCAAATTTTCCACACTTTTTGCTTGTTGTTAGCGACAAATAAGTATTTTAAATATCGTCTAGATAAAAATTGTATGGAATCGAATTCTCTACAAACTTGTCAATTGCCTTTTTCATCGACAAATGCAAAATACGCGTGCAACTAGAGGAAAACTCAAAATACAAGATGGCGGACACTTCCGATAATTATTTCTTGGACAATTATGTGATTTCTTCATCTGATTCTCGGGGGACACTTAACTGCGTCAAAAGTTCTCCACCCGAGATTTTTCTGTTTCTTATAGCGAATTTGATCTAAAGTCATTGGGCTATCTGAGATCTCTTTAAATGTGAACGCACAAATATAAGGTAAGACAAATTTGTGAATAAAAATAGTTTGTAAAAATAACGTGTATGTAGTGTAAGGTTTCATAATTTGAATATTTGTTTTTAGTAGTGCTTTGGCTTTAGTAGTGTTTGGGTATCAATTGTTGAAGTTTGCACTCAGAAAAAAGTTTGGTTGTTTTATAAAAAATTTGGTTGAATCAAACAAATGAATCTATTGACATATGGTCAATCGAAGTTCCGGTTGATACTATCAAATGTTTATTTCATTGACCTAAGTTGTAGAAGTTTTAACCAAAGATGTTGGTAGTTGCAATATTGGGCATATTCGACTAAAGAATTGGTTGGAGTCAATTCAATAATTGAACGAATACTGTTAATCGCTAGGAAAAAATTTTCAAATGAGCCTAGATACATAAAAGTCCACGATTTCCCACGAGCGAGGTCGGAAGGGTAGAGCCAAATTCCACGTAGATACGCGTTCTCCTGAACCTGCGGATTTCTTGTCAGAAAAACATAAAAAACTTAAAATATTTGCACAACTTTTTGATTGGACTTCCTACCTTATATCATTAAGCTCACGTTTTCAAGAAAAATAGAATGTATAGCATATTCACCGCTTCTTTCGGCCTACTAGCTTTTTAATATCAAGAATATCTATATTTTCATCAAATATAAAATAAGTCTACCTGTTAAAAAATTCTCCTCGTTTCTTTCCTTAAAACCTCTTAGCCTTGAAATTAGAATGTTACATTCTCATAATTTATAATGAAGGGCAGTCGATTTATCTTAATTTGGACCTATCCAGTTTTTGTCAATCATCGACGTTTCGAGACCCCCTAAGTCAGAAAAAATGAGATTATACGAATAGATCTGTCTATTTCGAAATAAAATTCAAATTAAATTTTCCTTTTTTACACTCTTTTGTGGTCTACAAAGACAGATCAAGTTCGTCAGCCAGCCTTCTACTACTAACCTTGTTCGTTTTAACCATCAACTACTGCTAATAAATATTATTGTAAAATAAATAATACAGGAATAAATATTAAATTAATAATAAATACTAACATTTTACTCTATTTTGTGATATCTAAATCTAATCTAAAACAAAATTTAAAATCCCTTACTAGATACTACTCACGTCATTTGAATTATAGAAGATTCGCGTGATAAAAATCGAAGACTTGCAAAAAACGCTTCTGAAAGGAACAGTATATTCCAAGAAACGCCGATTTTGACTCAGAAAGAAACTCTTTTTAATTTTTTAAATTAAAAAACAAGGAATTGCTTCTAGCTACAAAAACACTGTAGATAATGTTCATTAAGGCCTATTCCGCTTCTTTTGGTGTATCGTTATAACTATAATGAGTTTGACTCGACAAAAAGTCGTCATGACAATTTTTGCAATAATGTAGTTTAATAAGTGCAATATCTCAAGGAAATTTTTCCCATGAGATTTTTTAAGGTTATACCGTAATTGATACGTTATCAAAAAAAAATTTAATTTCTTTTATACTTTTTACTTTGTTTTAAACTTTCATAATAAAAAATTTTACAACATACAGAAGAATGTCAAAGAAAATTAAAAAAAAAAACTCAACATAATCTTCAGCGGTTTTTCTTTGCTCTCTTTATAATAGAATAAGACTTTAAATGGAGCTGAAATACAGGTTGAAACGGTAGGGGGACAGTTTTCCCAAAACGCGTTTCCGAACGCCGTTTTTCCCAAAGCCCGTTTTTCCCAATGAACACTTTTCCCAAAGGTATATTTACACATATTATAAACAATTTATTCATTTAGAATTTTATGTTGTAACTAACAGTGCGTAAATAAGTGAATATATCATCATTGTAAGCATATTCATGGAACTCTTGCACGACGGAAACCAATTGTTCTTCGTACTGCCTCCATTTTTTATCGACGCCTTTTCTAATTCGTTGACCAAGTTGGAGTTGTCTCAACATTATTTCGTTGTCAGCTTGTTCTCTTTGAAGCTCTTTGAAAAAGACATACAAGCGGGGGTGATGTTTCCCTACGACTAACTGGAACCTGTTGTGCCAACCTTCAGACAAGTTGTTAGTCCGGGATGTGCCATCTAATACGGAGTCAAAATGATTCCATAACTCTGGCGCATACTGGCTGGATCGTTGATACGCGCGGTAATAATTCGCGCGTTGCATTCTCCTTTTTCTCGACAATTCCAGTAAACTCGTTCCTTCAGGCTCGAATGTTTATAGTACAAGAAACCTTCGACATGGAGAAAATATCTCAAATCTGTTTAAAGTTAGTTCTCAATAAGTTAGTGCGCGCAGTGAGGAGTCCAAAAGGAGTAAGAAGCCTCATTTTCAGTTGAAATATTGAAATGTAAGTACTTTTTGATTTACTTAATGGCACACATAAGTCGTGCAATATTACAAAGGTTTAAAAAAGCCCTGCTTATGCTCACGTAATTCTGCCATGGTTTTGAAGTATAAATCAGGCCCTCCAAACTGCAATGTATTCTCGTGTGCCTAATGGTAGTACTTTATAAGTATTTTATAATATTTGTACATCTAAAAGTTAAAAAATTGTACGTGATAAAAACATAACCTAAGTTTCTCATACTTTAATGTTTATTATTATAGTAAACAATGAGGTATTAGAATAATAACATATGTTTAGAGAAAAAATGGGCAGAACATGCGCCGTAATCTGTTGCAGATTAAATGTAGGACCGTTTTATCATTTTCCCCGTCCTCTTAACGAGAAGGAACGTCCCGCGAATTACACGCATTTTTGTTGATTTTTGTGTGAGTCTTATCATTGACAAGAAGTTCATTTGTGTTGAAGTCGATGTGGCGCTATCGCCGGAAGTTTACCGGTACTGCTCAGCCAAATTTCCCAAAACATTAGGAACACGGGAATACATTGCAGTTTGGAGAGCCTGGTATAAATACTAGCCAACAAAATCCCTATAGTTTTAATGTGAAATCATGCCGAATAGTCAAAATAAATTAACTAAAAAATGATGATTTCGTCTCATGAATTTTATACTAGATTACATAGATAACATGCAGTAACGCCTAACTTATTAAAAAGGCGCTCGAATTTCAAAATAAATAATTTTTGTATTATATTTTTTCATTCCAACTCAAAAATCAATTATTTTTAACTCTCCTCTATTTATATTTCAGTATCAGAGACGTATCCAGAGGAATTTCGTAGTGCAAGAGTGTTAATAATTTATTTGATGTTATTGTTTTCCTTTGATTGACCTTCGGGTTTCATTGATCATCGCATGGCATCCTCCCAATGCTTCTTCTCGTTCAAGGTTCCTTTTATGTTTATGAGTTTTGGGGGCTACCTTTTGGCTTGTGTGGTGACGCATGTTGTCGCTTGACGGTGCCTTGGTGGGGGCCAGCCGGGCCCCCTCCTCAGAGAGAGTCAGTTTCTATCAAGGGTAGGCTGGTGTGGATAATCCTCGGTCGTTGCAACGACAAGAAACCAATCGTGCGTCTTCAAGTGAACTCAGGTATTAAGTTTCTTCAAGTTATGTGAATAAAGTCAGTGGCTCTTCAAGCTCTAATAGTTATTCAGTGATTTCCCGACTCGATCATCTTCCGGTGTTGTGGGAAGTGACGAGTCGGATGACGTATCACCTCCGGTCGCGTCGGGATCGATCGCTGGGCGAGCGATCGTGGTCGTACCTTCCGGAGGCTACATCTGTGCCAATTTTTCAACAACACCCAAAACCTTTTTTGGACATTAAGGGAGTGTTACTGGAAGGATCCAGGACTCGTATCCTTGAACTGAATCGATACAAGCTATTTTGACGAGCAGGATCACGGTGAGAAGTTTCCTAGTTTCTTTCCGTGGACTTTCACATGACTGAACATGATTCCTTCGCTATCCCACGCCAGTCCATCATTAATTCAAAACATGCCAGAAATTCGTATTGAAAATGAATATGGTAAGTATTATGATACTAACTATGAGTAAAAATACATCTTTTCGTTAAAAATTGATTTAGTATGTGTAACTTGTTATTGAAGTTAGAATAATTTGATTTTATAGCTGAAACTTTCTTTATTAAAGAATTTGGTAAACATTTCAATATTACAGGAGTTTGTTCTTGATTATTATTTCTATTAAAATATATTAGGAATTTTCATGTTCTCTTTTTGTGTATTGGATCACCAAGGAACATTGTAATAAATTAATAACTTTAATAAATTTAACAGTTTATTAGTTTAGTATCCAAAAAAATTATTTTATCTGAAAATCGTTTTAATTCATTATTCTTAAAAGAGGCTGCAAAGTTTTTTTTCCAATAAAAGATAAAATCATAAGAAATAACTTGCACACGAAAAAGTACGAAAGAAATAAGAACTCAAAATGAAAAATTAAAATTAAAACATTTTGAGATTTTTTTACTGGAAATTGTAAATTTTTTTCGGCCTTATTTCGATATAAAAAAAAAGTACTAAATTCTAGAAAAATTCAAGGTTACGTTGGTGTGGCTAGAGACGCATTGAAAGATACTCTTCCGGTTCTGAAGAAGAAACGTGAACCGACGGAATGCAAAACTTAATTTCATAAGCTTTACCAGGAAGCTAGTCAGATGGCTGCGAAATTAGGAGTTGACCTACAAATTCCAAGTACTGTTAGTAAGCAGACTCATCGATCAAATTATTCGACTAAAGATTCTAAAACTTCTTTTCGACAGTCTATATTTGTTCCACTACTAGGGAGTGTAATACAAGATATGAAAACACGATTCTCTCAGGACACTTCAAAAGAGTACACCACCTATCCATACTTTTGTCAGAAAATTCTATTAAGAACGATGAAGAGGATGATAAATTTTTAAAATCTGCTCGCGTATGTGCACAAAGGTACTCAAGTCTTTACAACGACGCACCTGATCACAAAAAATGGTCTCGAGAAAAAAGAGTAGTCGAAAAACTTCCATCAACAACGCGAAAAGCTCTTATAGCATGTAGTAAGAATATTGATCTTGCCATTTTTTTCTGATAAAAGTACAGGCATGCCTACCAGTTAGTGCAGCTACTGCTGAGCAAACTTTTTCAGCACTACGGCAATTATAAACGTGGATTCGTACGACGATGAGAGACTACCGTTTAACAGGACTATCCTTACTTCATATTCATCAGGATATTAAAATTTATCCTGACAATGTCATAGATCGCTATGCGAAAACGCGCAATCGTAGATTAGAATTTTTATTATAATCAAGGATCAGCGGCGTAGCCAGGAATTTTTTTCGGTGGGTGGCTGACCTCAGGAAAGAAGGGCAGAAAAGAGTAACCGAAAAAAAAAATTACATAATATTAAGTTTAACAAACATAATTGTTTAAAAAATGTGTTATTGTTTTTAATAATATTATCTTTGAATAATGTCAGAAAGTTGCTGTTTTTTCTAAAATTTTAAACTTTTTGTCTACTTTTAAGTTATAGCGTGGTAATAATTGATGAAATTCAAGAAAAAATTATGTAAGGAAATTATTATTGCTTATAACTATCTTCTTTTATATTAATTCTGGATACTTACGGTTTTTTTCTGAAATTTTGTACTTTTTGTGAATTTTTCCCTGAAATTATTGAAATTTAACAAACATAATTGTTTAATTATATTATTATTGTCTATAACTATCTTCTCCTATGTTAGTGCTAGATAGTTGCGGTTTTTTCTCAGATTTTAACTCCTTGTCCACTTTTTACTTAGTGAGATAATAATTAATGCGAGTTAACAAACTATTGTTTAAACACTTATTATGGTTTATAACTATGTTTTCAAAAATTTTCAGGTTTTCTTTAATTTTTTAGTTAGGAACAAATGTGGGCGCCCACACGAAAAGAGCCCTTATGGCCAGTATGGAGTCACATACAGAATCATATAGCCTGATAAGTTCTCGGAATTTAAGCCCATGACCAACGGTTTAGATTGAAAAACGAGTCGCCGGGGCATGTTTGAAGTTGGAAAATGGAATGTACCTATTGCCGCTTGCTTTAAGAACATAAATATAGTGTCAAAAGATTCAGTATAGGTCTGAATATTCCCTACTTAAATCCGATAATAACCACCCACAAGGGCCCTTTTCATGCAGACGGCCGCAAATAATAAATATTAATAATAATTTAAGTAAAAAGGCTCTCATAGAAAATTTATATTGAATATGATTCATATTGAAAATTTGAAGAAAAATTCAAATATCCATTTTATGTCAGACAAATATATTAACAAAAAAATAGATTTTTTGAGAAATGATTATTTTTATTGTATATTTATTATATCTTCATAACAAAAATGAAACAACAACAAAATGAAAAGTTGACAAAAAGTGGAAAATTTCAGAAAAAGCCGCAACTATGTAGCATTACTATAGGAAAAGGTAGTTACACACAATATTAATTTGTTTAAACAATTATATTTGTTAAATTTCACTAATTATTAGGTTACTTTAAGCGACAAGTTAACAAAAATTTGTATATTTTGGAAAAATCCTAAATTGCTGGCATTATTGAAAGAGAATATTATTAAAAATAATAATAAATTGTTCAAATAATTATATTTCTTAACATGAATTAATTATTATCTTATTTAATTGAGAATTCGAGAAAAAGTGGAAAATTTCAGAAAAAACTTCAACTTTCTAGCATTATTCTGAGAGAATATAATTATAAATATTAATGAATAGTAAAAAAATTATTTCAGTTTAACGTAATTGATTATTGCCTCGCTCTAATTGAAAAGTTGAAAATAAGTTGAAAAATTCCGAAACATTGCGACTTTTTAAATATATTCCAAGAGAAAATTGCTAAAAACAATAATAAATTGTTTGAAAAATTCATGTAAACTTCTAGTTATTATTATAAAGTAGAAACTCAGAAAATCAGAAACTCGCGAAACCCAATTTTTCACTCATGGGAGGTTTTTTGGGGCCCTATAAAATAGTCTCATGGGGGTGATATTTAAAAAAAAGTTTTTATTCGTATTCTATTTCTAATTGTTTCATATGGGAAATACGTGGTAAACTGTATGGGGCTTGTGGAACCTTTAGATATAATTTTTAAAAAACGCCTTTTTAGAGGGGTGGGTCCGAAAGAACTTGGACGCGATATGCATGGAAATTCAAAAAAAAATTTCAATGCTTTCTGAGACCACTTTAATAGTAGTTATGACAAATAACAGAGTTGTCAGAACATAGAATCAAGCTGTTGTAACTAGAATAAAGTTGTCCGGAGTGTAACAAATGTGATTTAGAATTTTCAGGATAGGGGGCTTCCCCCCCCCCCCCCCCCGCTACGCCACTGTCAAGGATTATTTTGTTCATGTACAATTTTCGATCCTATATATGCATGTGCTTTTAGGTTTTATAATATAAAAATATAAATAAAGTGGAATTCATTACCTTATTATATTTAATAGAATA
>CAKNWW010348500.1:0-13646 GCA_932074435.1 Andricus kollari | reverse complement strand
TATAAAATAAATAAAATAATCGTAATTACAATTTTTCAAATGTATTGATAATTGTATGCAACTTAATAATTACATTTTTTCCTGTGAAAAATGTACTTCAATGCAAATAAACAAGGAATATTACCTGAAAAAAATAGAATTTGAGAAAAATTGCTTATTTATATGGAAAAAAAATTTTCCTACGTAGTACTAGAAATTTTTCCAAGAACATGTTTTGTAAAATTACTACTGAAATTGAAAAATTTTCTAAATAGTATGGAATTTTCTTATTCCCGAATTTCTGTGCAAATCTTCCAAAGACAAATAGAATATTTCCTATGGAAGTGGGAATTTTTCTGAGTATAAATTGGGAAAATTTCCCAAATATTGTAGAAATTTTTCATTTCCAAACATGGATAAAAAATTTCCCAAACCGATCGAAATATTTCCATTCGAAAAGGAAAATTTCCCAAATTATTGGGAAAATTCCCAACTTTTTTAGGAAAATAATTTTTCCTACCCAAAGTTGGAAATTTTACCTACAAAATTAGTGGGAAAATTTCCGAAATTTTTTACAGTGCAGACAATACGGTAATTTTGACAAACAATAAAATTGCAGGAATTAAAAAGATATTTGAAGATAATGGAGTTTTGAGAATGCAATGTCAGAGTTGGAAGAAGGACAAACCACTCTACACGTATCGCACTAATTCCGAAATTTTGAACATATGGAAGATGGACCAGAAAAGGTTTATGTAGTGCCTTTTCTTCATTAGGGATTTTTTGAATCCCATGTCATCAAATGTAATTTCTTTTTAAAAACTAAATAAACAACATTTAAATATATACATATATATTCTCCTTTTCTATATAAATTCCTTATTTTTTGAGTAACGTGCATTAAATTAAAAAAAAATGTTATTTGATTGCGTATTTCAGTTTTTTATTTACACTTGCTTTACAGAGCAACAGAGTAATTTATTTATTGAATTTAATTCAACATTATTGTGAAATAAGAAAAAAAGATTTGAATTTTATTTATTCCCAAGATTTTTCAAAAATAAAATAGAGTTATCCACGTTTCAGTAAAACTATATAAAGTTTATTTTAATTCAATTCATATAACCGCGCCACATCACGTGATTATGTTCGATGTATCACTGTTTTCATTGGTTGCGTTTGTCGGTCTTCTAACATGGCGGCTATAAGCCAACAGATGCGTCGGTAAAGTTGCTCTTTGCCAAGAATTTCATCCATTTTGTGGGAATGGTGATGCATCACATTTTCGCCGGGTATCGATTTATCAGGAAAGATCGTCGCCATCTCGTTTAACGTGCAAATTTTTATTATTTAAGTGGTGTTATTGTGCTTTAATAAGGTGAGTAACATTTATATGGCAGTCAGATTGCATAAATTAGAAAATGATTCGAAAATTCTATCCACCTTTTCAATGTAGGTTATGTTACCAAGTTTCATCAGTTTATTCATGTGTTCATGTCCAGAAATTACTTGAAGTTGTTTTATATATAAAAAAATTAAGATAAAAGATTTTTTAAATTAAATCTAGAAGTCCCTTTCAATAAGAAGAATGATAGAAAAGCTTGTGTGAATCAAGAAACATTCGTGCTTTTTAGGTTGTTATTTTGAGTTTTACGCAGGAAATTGATTCATTTAAACAAAAATCATTATATTTCAAATAAACTTTACATTTTAACCAATTTTAGGTTATTTATGTCTTTTAAGCATTTTTTACCGGAAATTGGCATTTTCTGTTGTGTTGAGATAGAAATACCAATTTCTAACTTACTATTCTGACTATGCTACAATTGTTAAAACATGAAAATTCGAAATATCAAGTTAAAAATGCCAATTTCGTCGAAAATTGGTAGTTTTAATAAAAAATTATTCGATTTCAAAGAATATTTACAATTTTTGAAAAAACTAGGTTATGCTTGTGTTTTTCACCTGAAATTTGTATTTCTCAATTAAAAGAATAATACATTTAAATCCAGCAATTTTTATTTAAAATAGTACATTTACAATCTTGAACAATTTCGAATTGTGATAACATTTCTGGTCAGAAATTAAACTTTGTATTAAAGAATCATTAGATTTCAAAGAAAATTCACCATTCTTGAACAATTTTACAATAGATTCTCGTCTTACATCGGGAATTGGTATTTTCAATCATACATAGTTATAATGTCAACAATAATGATAATTTTTTAACAAAGGTGGATCAGGTTACTGCTTTTCGTCGGCAATTATTTTTTTTTAATCTTTTAAAAGACCTTGAAATATTTAAAATCCTTTGAAATCTTTGGGGATCACTTAGAATTTAGAAAGCCCCTCAAATCTTTTTAATCTTTTGTAATATATTTAAAAACATTTTTATATTTTTCCTTTGGAAAAGAACTGAAGGGCCTATGACAAAGCCACCGAACGCGACCTCGGGTTGCGGATAGAGGGTCCCTGTACCAAGGGTTTCTGCTGAATATGGTTACAATAATTAATAAGCAGTCGCGGACAATTGTCCAGGGATGGTCCCGAAGGAATAAACCCTAAGCGGAGGCGTGAAAACCGTGCCGAAAGCTGAATGGCACCTGGGTGAGGTGTCTTAAACGGTGACTCTGGGATACCGGGCGACCTCTCAGAGTATGCAGCAGAACAACAATGACACCGCCAAAACACCCAAAAGTTGTAAATGCGGTTCAAAAGGATCGAACGCGCAGAGCACCCGACAATGGGTCGGCGAACAATGCCGATAATCCTAGAGCGAGCATAAGGTCACTCATGTATTTTATATGGATGACTTGAAGCTTTATGCCTCTGGTAGATGCAAACTTCAAACGGCCACACGCGGCCACACGCGGAGTACACAGGAGAGATTGGGATGGACTTTGGATTGGATAAATGTGCCAAAATTCATCTGAAGAACGGAAAGATTGTTGGCGTTCCCGAGGACCCTGAGCTTGTAGATATAAGTATTATTAGACATCTTAACACTGGGGAGACCTTTACATACCTGGGCAAGCCTGAAAGCCGCATTCAGGACGTAATATCAGTAAAGGAGTCTCTCCGAAGCAAATACAAGCATCTTCTCCGACAGATTTGGTCTTCCAATCTGTCAGCGTTGAACATCATATCTGTGACTAACGTGCTTGCTGTCCCGGTTCTACTCTACTATTTTGGGGTGGTTCAATGGACGAAGAACGAACTTAAGGCCCTTGATGTCACCACACGTAAGATCATGCATATGCATAAAAGCTTGCATATTAATTCGTCAGTTCCGCGATTATACATTTCACGCCGTCAAGGCGGACGTGGACTTCTGAATCTCCAGAGTATTCATAACCGAATTGTTATAAGTACAGCTTATATCGTAGCCAATGGCAGGGAGCCTCTTTTAAGAATGGTCAGGAACCACGAGATGATTGGTAAAGGAGCGTTCCTTCACAAAGCCGCGGAGCAAGCGGCCGAGACCCTTGGCCTGCATTTTAATATCAGAAGTGAGGAAAGTGCATTACTCCATCTAGATGCTTCACTTCTGAAAGCCGAAGTGAAGAAAGCAGAAGTTCGAAAATTCCATCATGAGCTGCTAGACAAGAAAATGCACGGAAATTTTCACAGAAATGTAGAAAAACAGTCCTTGTCAAAGGAGCAAACTTTTGCTTTCCTCAGATCATCAGGGCTTAATTCAGGTACAGAGGCTTTCATTTTCGCATGCCAGGACGGTGTCATTTCCACCTTAGCATAGCGTGACCGCATTTTATGTCAAGAAGTTCCCAGCGATAGGTGCAGAGCGTGTCATGCACACGCTGAGTACCTGGAACACATACTATCGGGGTGTCCCACCCACGCAGGAACGACGTACATCTACAGACATAATGCTGCCCTAAGAGTCCTTTATTACCATCTTTGTAGCTCTTACGGTGTTGGCCGCGACCCTGCCCTGCCGAACGCTCCAAGGGAGATAGAGTCAATTGTCCAAAACGAGAAGTGTCAAATTTTCTGGAACTACGATTTTCGCACAGCAGTCTCCGTTGCACACTCGAGGCCTGACATTGTTCTCCAAGATTTCGAGAAACGAACTAAATTCGTGATCGAATTCTCGGCCCCGTCAGAATACAACATCACTGCCAAGGAGAAAGAAAAGGAGGAGAGGTATCAATATCTTAAAAGGGAGCTGCGAAGACTGTACCCAAAATATTCGGTACAAGTAATTGTCCTTGTAATAGGTGCTCTCGGAGGTGCGAAACTATCACTGGTTTTCATAAAGAGTTAGTAAAATAAACATAATTTTGTTTGCAGTCTATTTATTAATTGTGCGCAACATTACAAAGTTGTATATTATTTAGTAATTAAATAATAATCCAAAAATGGCTTGGTACTGCATCTTTAGCCTTTGTTTGCCATTTATTTCAGTCTCGATTACTTACAAATAGGAGGTACACCTGTACACTTGAAGCCTGTGCAACAAGATTCGTCTGTGGTCGGGGTGTCTTTTGAACATGGACAGGTTCGGTAGTCACATTTTCTGATTATTTTCGTACGTGCGCATGGGGTTACTAGTACTGATTTTCCTGGCGCGTCCGCCATTGCTACTATCTGAATTAGTGCAAATAACAGCAGCATGGTTACCACAGATTTTGCCGATGCCATTTTCGTCAACTGAAAACAAATAAAAAGTACAAGTTAAGCTCTTGGGTTTGCGAATATTAATTTGAAAAGAGTTCAAAAGATCTGTAACTGCAGGAGAGATTAGGAATTCCTTCAAAAAAAATTCATAAAAGCTCAGACATATGTTGAATAACGTGAACATAATCACTAGTTTACCGAAACTTTCAAATAAAGTTGGGAAAGATTATGAAAAACCTTTTAGTCCTACGCATTTTTAGAGGTATACATTGTTATTTTATGATAAATTTGTTTGAAAGGATGAATTTTTTCGGTTTTGACTCACGTTGTTTTGGATGATTTCACAGTATGATTTCACAGTATGAATTGGCGGTGCCGATGTTTCCCTATTTATTCAATTCCGCTACGTGACTGCCGTCATGATTTTTTCAGTCCAAACAACAAAGAAGCTCATTTAAAAATTGTTTTTCTTCGGTATTTCTTTAAGAGGTAAACAGTTTTATTGAATAAGAAATTTTATCAAAGAGTTAAACAGAACTCCTAGGCAGGCAGCTTTAAAAATAATGACCAAACGCACGTTTTCTGTAGAGATTAAATATTTTGTGAAAAAAAATGGAATTTTTTTATATTTTCTATACTTTTTTGTCAAAACTGTTTAATAGCCCTGGAAGAGATTAGGAAAACCCTTCAAATTTACATACATTTTCTAAAAGACTGAAAAGATAATCGGACGAATTTCGTAGAGATGATGCTTTTTCTAAACGTTTTTATTTTATTTTTTTTTATGTTTTATAAAGACAACTGGGAACTTTCAAAGAACAAGTTCATAAATATTTTATATTTTTGGAACCTCCTAAATATTTTGCGTAACTGAAGCGTGATAAAATTTCACTGAAAATTCTAAATAATGCTGCGAGAAAATAGGCAATACTTTTTAACTCGTACGTATTTTTCAGAAGTAAGCAATTTTATTGTACAATAAATTTAAATGGAACGATGCCCATAAATACGCCGCAGTTTTAAAAAAATGATCAAATCCACAGCGTTGGGTGATATTATGAATTAAAATTGTCCGAATCACGAAAAACAATAATGAATCTCTATCCAATGAAATCAATTTTTAGCAAAGGAGTTGAACTTTAAATTAACCAGATGAATTTTTAATCAGACAAGATAAATTTACACGCAAAACCTCTTGGTTGATGTTTCCAGACAAAAAGTACTTTAATTTTAAATCAACCAAGAAAGATTTCTAAGTAAAAAAAAATTATTAGAAATACATTTTTTTATTTTTAACCCATAAACACAATCGATTTTTAATAAAAAAGTTAAATTTATATCGGTGAAAGATTATTTTTTGACAAAAATTTTATTTTAAACCGAATAGTCTAATTTTGTACAAAATTCTTTTTGAAAATACAAAATATTGAGAAAACTTAATTTTTTTTAAAGATTTGCAATCTCTACCGCAGTCGTGGGATTGATGTTTTTTCAATTTGTTGTTTTTTTTCGATAAAATTTAGTTTCTAATAAAACTATACGAAAACCTCAAAAAAATGTTATGAAAGATTTTTAGAATTTTTAAAGAAATTTAAATATATTTTGTACATTTACGGAAATATTTTTTAGTTTAAATATATTTTCAATTTCCTCAAAGCTTCTAGAATCCCGAAATATCTTTAAAAACAAACTCAAATTTTTCTTACAATATGAAAGATCTTTAAATGTATAAAAAACCTATTAACCTGTTTTTAAAATATTCCTATAATCTCACCGAAGTTGTGAAATTGATATTGTTTTAAACTGCTGAGTCCCAGTCTAAGAAGTGCATGCGTACAAAAAATTGTTCGAAAATTCATGCATTTTGTTAAAAATTATTCTTTTTTCGTCGGAAATTATCCTTTTTGGTTAAAAAATGGTTTTTTAAGTGTAAAATAAATTTTTTTAACTAAAAGTTTTACTACTTCAATTGTCATCAAATGTTTTTTCAGTGAGCACTTAATTTTTTATGTAGAAAATTCATCTGTTTGGTTGAAAATTTAACTGTTTTCAATTTATTTTGTTAGTAATTAAAGTCTCTAGCTTGAAATTTAATTATTCTATTTTGTGTTGAAAATTCATCTTTCTTAGTGCAAAATTTGCCTTCTTTTGGTAGAAAATTCATCTTCTATGTTCAAAATTGAACTATTTGGTTACAAATTTATTTTTCTGATTGGAGTTGCATCATGTTAGTTAAAAATTTTATTTCTTTGGTTAAAAATTCAAGAAATTTTGTTCAATATTATTATTATTTTTTTAACATTATTTTTTGAAATAAAAATGAAGTTAGTTTATTTTTTCTCAAAAATTCACTTCATTTGTTAAAAAATAATATTTTTTCGTTGCAAAATCAGTTATTTTATTAGAAAATGCACATTTTTGTGTTGTAAATTCAATTTTTTTCTTCAGGTATTCGTCTTTATGGCTTGATAACGCAACATTTTGGATGAGATCTTTGTTCTTCATTGATTCAAAAATCTTACTTGGTTGAAAATTTAACAATATTTTAATTGTTCAGATTGTTTAGAATTTCCAAAAGAGAACATATTTGAAATGGAAAATTCTCAAGAGAATCAAATAAAAAATTTTCAAATTGGAATGTTTATAAAATAACCAACAGTATCAAACTGGTAACTACATGAGAGATTGAAAAAATTTTAAAAACAAGTTTATAAATATACTATATTTTGGAAAACTTGTACATATTTCAAAAAACGTAGAAAAAAGAGAAATATTTAAAAATACTTCAGAGCGAATCAAAATATTTTTAAAATTGTTAGTAAACAATCTGCAAGTTTTAAGACAATTATTTTAATTTCGCAGACTTTTTTTTAACTTTCAGAAAAATTCAAATAATTTTAAAGATTTCGAAGAAAATGTAGATTTTTTTTTAAGTGCTGGAAATTTGTCTTATCCCTAAAGATTGATGGAAATTGTAAGAAACATTTTATTTAGTTTCAAAGAATTTTAGAAGGTTTGAAGATATGAAAAATATTTGGAAACTTGAAAAGATTTCCGTAAATGTATAAAATATTTTTAAAATTTATCCAAAAGTCTTAGAAGTGCTGAATATCTTTTAGAGTAGCTAGAATTTGTTCGACTATATTGTAAAAACCTGTAAAATAACAAAATTTGCTTTAAACGAATATTTCTTCAAAATGTTTATTTGTATAGCATTTTCAGTAGTGATAATAAAAGTAGTTTCGGTGACAATTCAAGAATAATTGGAAATAATGAAATGGCAAACTTCGGAGTCGAAAATACTAGCACTTAAAACAGGGAAATAAAGTGAATTTTCGCGAAAATTTTGGAACAATAGGGGAATAAATTATTTGATGTAAAATTAATGTTATTACAATTTTGAATTCAATATGAAAGGCCGCCAATTCTCAAGAATTCTAGTAAGGACATATTAAATTTTGTACCAACTACCAGTCTAAAAGATATTGAGGACTTTTAGAAGTTGGATAAAATCCAAAAATATTTTATACATTTACGGAAATCTTTTCATGTTTCCAAATATTTTTCATATCTTCAAACCTTCTAAGATTCTTAAATATCTTTGAAATTTACTCGAATTTTTCTTAGAATTTGGATAAATCATTAGAAATAAGAAAAATGTCTTAAAATTTTACAAATTTTTTTTCGGCAATTTTAGAAATCTATTGAAATGTTCTCTTGGAAATTGTCAACATTCTTAAAGAAAATTCTGCATTATCTTCGAAATCTTCGGCAATCTACTTTTGGTATGACATTTTTATCAATCTTTACAAATTTAGAATTATTTTTAAGCATTTTCAAAGCTCCTAAACCTTCAAAATATCTTTAAAATTATTTAAATTTTACTAAGAGTTTAAACAAACTCTGCGAGTGTAAAATAATTGTCTTACAGTCCTGCAGCTTATTTACTAAAAATTTTGAAAATTTTTCAATCTCCCCTGTAGTTGCGAGTTTTATACCGTTGGTTATTTTATAAACTTTCCAATTTGAAAATGTTTAATTTGATAATTTTGGGAATTTTCCATTTCGGAAACTTTCTTTTCTTGGAATTTCTAAATTAAATGTATTAAATTTTGATCCCTAATCTCACCCAACGTTGTGAATTTATTAATTTTTTTAATTCCTGCGTGGAAGTTCTAATGTTTAAAAGTTTCGATAAACCAAGGAAAAGTGCCGAGTAGGAAAATATTCGTCACCCTGAATTTAGCTACACATATAGATTTGAAAACTGGGAAATTTATTTTAAAAAAATTTATAGTCCTATTGAAAATCCAAAACCATACCTGGATTCGTCTTAGCCATATCTCTAGGGGAATTTCAAATTAGAACAAAAAAAATCATTTTTAAACAATTAAATTGTTATGAACAATTGGGAACGCGATATAGACAAACGTATCAGTTTGAAAATAATATAAAGCATATTACAAGATACATCAAATAAATACCCCCAGGAGATTTTTTACTCAATGCAAACAAATAATTATTTAAACAAATGCAATGTTTATAACAATTTTTTACATTTTTGATGGTTTAATTTACAATTATGAAAACTAGCACTGAGCATAGACACACTAAATAAAGATAATACTACTGTCAACTGTAAACAACCAATAATAGTATCAAATTAATCGATTTCACATTGTTTATATCCCCTCCACTTTCTCTGAATACCACAAAACTATTTGAATATGGATTTCCATCTTCGGAAATATAGGTAGAACGAATTATTAGTTTCAGAAAAAATCTAAGGTACCGTTGGATGTGCTTGTGTCATATCTCTAGGAGGTTTTTGAATCATTAAGAAAAAGTTAATATTTAAAAAATAATATTGTTTATAATTCTTTTAGTTTGTTTGAAAAATAAGTGAACAAGAATTTGTCGCAAATAATAACCAGATATCGTTCCTTGAAGATAACAGAAAGCAGACAATTTTTCAAAAATTTATAAACTTCAATTTAAACATTATTTTTGCCCCCTCTACTCTCATTCGGAAAATCCTTTGAATATGGATTTCCATACTCAGACATATAGCTGGAACGAACTGGGTGACGGACACCTTTGCACGTCGATGGCCGCACGGACAACTGTGCACGTCCATCTGTGCACGTCGAAATTTCGACGTGCACAGTTGTCCAAGTACCATCTGCGCACTTGCACATATGGCCAAGTGACAACTGTACACGTTGAAATTTAGACGTGCACATTTGACACTTGGACAACTGTGCACGTCGAAATTTCGACGTGCACAGATGGGCTCCTGTGAACTTATACGTGCACAGATGCCACATTCCTAAATGTGCACGTACACAGACGTCACGCTAAATTCAGGCGAAATTTCACAATCTGAACAATTAAAACATTGTTTTAATCATCAATAAATAATGAGATAAAAAATAGTATATTTTTCCAACAAAGTAGTTCAATTGTCATATTCTTCTAGAAAAAAAAGAATTTTCAACAAAAGAGTTGAATCAGAAAAATACAAATTTTCAAATAAAAAAGATGCATTTTCAACAAAAAATAGAATACTTCAATTTCGAGTTATATTTTAATTTCAACCAAAAAGAATAATTTTCGACCAAAAAAGAATAATTTTTAACAAAATACCTGAATTTTCAACCAAATATTTTAGTTTTTAATGGAATTTTCAGCCAAAATGATACATTTTCTACCAAAAAAGACAAATTTTTCAGGAGAAGATGAATTTTAAACTAAAGAATATAAATTTTCAATCGAAACTAGATCAGTTTAATTTACAGTTAGAGAAATAATTTTTTAAGCAAATACAATGAATTTTCAACGAAGAAACTTAAATGTACAACTAAAAAAATGAATTTTCTAACAAACAGAATAAATGTTTATAAAAAACTTAGAACAAAAAAATTGACTTTCATTTTAAGCTAGTAAGAAAAATGTTTTTAACCAAATAAAATAATTTTTTAACGAAATAGATCAATTTTTAACCAAGCAGATGAATTTTCAACCGAAAGCATTGAGAAGCCATGACATTTTTTTTTAAAGAAAAATAGAATCGTTAAATTTTGTTTTGTAATTTTTTAAGTATTTTGTAAAATCCTATAAAATAAAGAAATTTGCTTTAACCATTTATATATTCTTCGTCTTTTATATTAGACTCGGACTCGTCAATTAAAAAAATTATCAATCTCACAATAACTTCGGGTGAGATTAGGAATTTTGTAAAAACAAGTTCATAGGTTTTTCATACATTGAAAGATTTTTCAAATCGTAAAAACAATTCGAGTGAGTTTAAAAGATATCTTACTCTGAAGAGATTAGAAAATATTTGTAAACATAAAAAGAAATACGTAAATGTACAAAATATACATAAATT
This sequence comes from Andricus kollari, assembly GCA_932074435.1. Lineage (NCBI taxonomy): Eukaryota > Metazoa > Arthropoda > Insecta > Hymenoptera > Cynipidae > Andricus > Andricus kollari. The sequence continues at coordinate 2,638 of CAKNWW010348500.1, read as the reverse complement.
TCGTTGAAAAATCTAAATATCATTTAACTGATTTAAATGTTCCCATATATTTTATAAAATGCGGTAGCATAACAAAGATTTCTTCCAAATTTCTAGATTTTTTCCGAAATATCTGAAATTTTCAAAAATCTTTTTGAACTTTTCAAGTATCTTAGGAAAGTAACATTTAATCAGATTTAAAATTGAACTGATAATAATACTTATTTTGATATGATAAGATTTTAGAATCTAATTACAGCTCAAACTAAAGTTTTCAAAGGCTTTTAACAAGTAAATAGAAATTCGACATTTTATTTTCTTTATTCTTAATACTTCGCATTCATTTTTACAGATTTTTGTATAGTTTTACAGGAAAATAAATTTCATCGAAAAAACAGCAAATTAAAAAAATAATCTCGGGACTGCGGTAGAGATTGCAAATCTTTAAAAAACACGTTCATAAATATTTTGTATTTTCAAAAACTATTTTGTAACAATAATTCTTTCTTTTGACTGAGACATCTTGCTTGGTTTAATTAAAATTAAAAAACTTATTTTTATTGGAAACATCAAATTGCTTTTCGTGATTCGGAACATTTTAATTCCTAATCTCACCCAATGCTGCGAGTTTGATGATTTTCTTAATAACTGCGGCGGAGTTTTGTATATCCTCCCAAAAAAATTGATTGTACAATAAAATTTTTTACTTCTTGAAAAAACATCGAGTTGAAAATTTGGGATAATAAATAAGAAGCACTAAGAAATGCGGCTCTGGTACTAAATTTGTATAATTATGAAAAAAGTTTTTTTGTAAATAATTTTACAAATAAAAAAAGTGTTGAAATTATAAAACAATCTACTCCAGAAAATCACCGATACGAAAAAATGCTAGTCACAATACTTATGAACCTCAGCAAATAAGAAATAACTTAAAAAAGTATTTTCTTATTTCTTGGCTTTTGCCGTTAAACAGTTTTAGTAATATGCTTATTTTATTTTACCTTAGGGATATATGAAATGTTTGGAAATTCTCAAAAAATTAAATTGTCGACCCGGGAAAAATTTGTAATAAGAAAATATTCGTAATACAGAACTCCTCGAAATAGAAAATTGCTGAAAATTTTTAAATTATGAACCGAATTTTCCACCAGAGAGTTGAATTTTGACTTAAAATTTCGTAGATTTGAAGTCGAAATATATTGCATTTCCATTAAATTAGTCGAATTTTCACGCCCAAAAAACGAATTTTCAAACCAAAAGAAATTAATTTTTAACCAAAAAAAAGAGGATTTTGTAACAAAATACATGAATTTTCAACTAAATGACTATATTTGTTATTATTATTATTATAGAATTATTATTAATTATTATTTTAGTAACATATTTTTATCATGTGACATATATACAAAGTTTCAAGTATATCAAATGTTTATAAAATTGTTTTTTTTTTTTCAATTTGCAATCTCTACCGTGTTCGCGAGATTGATGATTATCCAAATCGCTGTTTTTTTTAGAAAAAATTTAGTATACAATGAAACTATATATATATTAATCTAAAAACTGTAACTGTCATCTGTTTGGTTGAAAATTTAACTGTTTTTAATTGATTTTGTTAGAAATTAATTTCTCAAACATGAAATTAAATTATTTTATTTTTTGTTCACAATTTATCTTTCTTTGGTTCAAAATTTTTCCTTTTTTACTAAAAGTGTAGTTAGTTTATTTTTTCTAGAAAAATTTACTTATTTTGTTAAAAAAATCATATTTTTTTCGTTGAAAATTTAATTAGTTTGGTTGAAAATGCATATTTTTGTGTGTTTTTTTCCTTCATTGATTGAAAAATCCTTCTTGGTTGAAAATTTAACTCTTTTGTTGGAAATTCTTCTTTTTTTGTAGAAATATTAACTATTATATTTTATTTTAAATGTTACGTTTTTTTATCGAAAATTCTTCTGTTTGGCTTTCAATCGAACTATTTTGTTAGAAAAATGTACTATTTTCTATCTCATTATTTATTGATGATTACAACAATATTTTAATTGTTCAGATTCTAAAATTTCATCTTTTTTAAATTGAAGGGATTTTATATTACGATCATGTTTTCTTATTTGACAATTTTCCATGGTCGCGAATTTAATTTTTCGCGAATTTTCAGTCACTTCACGTGTCTATAACCCAAAATTCATAAAAATAATGCTAGGATATTTAAATAGATATGTAGGAAATTCAGGAATTGTTTTTCGCTGGCATACATTTTCTAAGGTTTAATGTTTAATCTTACGAATACGGTAGAGATTGAAAATTTTCAAAAAAAAAGTTCATACATTTTTTTTAAATATAACATTGAAAATTTCCAAATTGGAAAGTTTATCAAATAACCAACAGTACCAAACTCAAAATTATAGAAGAGATTTCAAGATCTTTAGAAACAAGTTTATAAATTTGCTATATTTTGGACAACTTGTACATATTTCAAACCACGTAGAAAAAAGAGGAATATTTAAAACTATTCGAAAGCATATCAGAAGATTTCCAAAATTTTTGGTAAATAATCTGCAAAATTTTAAGACATTTATTTTAATTTGGCAGATTTTTTGTAAACTCTTGGAAGAATTCAAATCAGTTTAAAGATTGCCGAAGATTTCGAAGAAAATGTAGA
>CAKNWW010348498.1:0-12623 GCA_932074435.1 Andricus kollari | reverse complement strand
AAAAACGTGTGACGTATTATGTGCACGACCCCTTCTTTTAACAAATTATATTTATTTAAACAACTAAGAAATGATTGATATATTCTTTCTATACATTATACAGTTATATCATATATCATATATCATGTCATATCATATATCATATCATGATAATGGTTGATGATACTGATGATTCGTTGAAAATAACTTTAATTATTAAGTCAAATTTATTTATAATTTGAAAAAAAAATAAAAATTGACTTTTTGTTTAAAAAAAAATGTTAGTGAAGTTGACTAATTTCATTTTAAATTAATTGTCATAGTGCTATTATTTAGATTATTTAAAAGTAATTTAGAGTTTAAATTACCCTTCATCAACGACCTGAAAAGTGGCCATTTTCCTTTGAAATGTTTGGCTTGGGGACCAACTTTTAATCATTTTTTAAAATTTTTGTTCCAGTTGCGACGTTCCACGGTACAGAATTTGCATCCGACACACGACATTACTTTCGTGAAGTACTTTCTTTCCAAAATGGGTACGCTACATGTATTTATAAAATGTGAAACATCTTTTTCTCTTCTTAGGCGGACATTTTGCTTTTCTACTTTCTCAATTCATCTCTTTCCGTTTAAATTTCATCTTTTTTTCTATGAAGAGGCAACTTTCTGCTTCATAATTAATCTGTAAACTGTTTTTTTGTTCATTTTCTATAATTTTTCATTTTCTCAGCTGGCTTATTCTCATGGCTATTTAGCAACAATAACAAAGCCACTACTGAAGAAGTTCCTCAAGATGTGGCTGAGGACAGCCACGAAAAGGTTGAAGGTGCAACCTCTACGGTTGCTGAAACACCTGCTTTAACACCAAGGCCAATGTCTACAAAAACAAGTAAAAGGAGGCAGTTGAGACGCCTACGGCAAAAGTGAGCGCTGACTTTGATTAAATTCTACAATAATTTTATTAGAATGAAGTACAATTTGGGAGAAATTTCGACAACCTTTTCTTTGTACCATACTGCATTATTTATATAATTCATGCATTGCTCTTTCTGGTCATTTCAGGGACTTGATCCGGCAACGCGCGGCGAACCGGGCACACCGGCGTGAGGAGAATGTACCGCCACAAACCCGGCAAAACGTGGGCCAACCAGAAAACTGGCCACACGTGGGCCAACCACAGAACTGGCCACACGCGGGCCAACCACAACACTGGCCACACCCCGGGCAACCACAGAACTGGCCGCAGGCACACATTCCACAAAGTGGCCCTGGATTCTTTCATCTGCAGCCACAGCAGCTAGCGCCACTTTATGCCGGCTGTCCACCCTTTTCGACCTTGACACCAGTGTGGACTCACACTCCTCAACGGTGCACATCATGTACACCGGCACATTCGCCGGCAGTGTACTCAAATCCATACTGCTGCCCACCCTTCTCTCCACGATTCTGATTGTGTAAATGGAGAGCATAACGATTTTCTGTAGATGTAAACTTTTCTTAAAATGCATTAATATCATAGGTCAAGCGATTCGTCTCCAACCAAGGAACCTTTTCTATTCGTTCTTCAACTTTGCTTAATGTACATAATAAAACAGTTTTACCACAAAAAACCGGCTCTATGCATTACCATACATTCATCACTGCTTAATAAAACAATATAAATGACATAGAAATGACAATAACTTTCTTACTCTTTAATAAAATGTATTAATAATAGGTACATCGATTCATTTTCAAGCAAGGCTTTTTTCATTCTTTCGTCAACTTTGAAGTATGTTCATGAAAACCAGCGGCGTAGCCAGGAATTTTTTTCGATAGGGGCTGACTTCAAGGAAGAACGGCAAAAAAGGGTATCCGAAAAATAAAATGACGTAATATCAAAGCTAATAAACATAATTGTTTAAACAATTTGTTATTGTTTTTAATAATATTCTCTGTGAATAATCTTTGAAAGTTGCACTTTCTTCTATCTTCTTTTATATTAATGTTGGATAGTTGCGGTTTTTCCTGACATTTTTGACTTTTTGTTAATTTTTCACTTAAAGGAATGAAATTTAACAAAAAATAATTCTTTAATCACATTCTTATTGTCTACAAGTATCTTCTCCTATGTTAGTGCTACATATTTGCGGTTTTTTCCTCTACTTTTCACTTCTCCACTTTTTACTTTCTGAGATAATAATTAATGAAAGTTAACAAAAAATTGTTTAAACAAATTATTATTGTTTCTAACTATCTTCTCCTACAGCAATGCTAGATAGTTGCAGTTTTTCCGAAGTTTTTGACTTATTGTCAACTATTCACTTAAGGCGAGGTAATTATCACATCAATTTAAGAAACATAATTGTTTAAACAAAATATTATTCTTGTTTCTAATTATCTTCCTTTAAATATTAATGCTGGATAGTTGCGGTTTTTTCTGAAATTTTTGACTTTTTGTTAATTTTTCACTTCAATTAATGAAATTTAACCAAAAAAAAGTATGCCCGCTGCGCGGGCACATTTTCCGCCGAGGCATGTTTGAAGTTGGAACATGAAAAATAATAATTGCCGCTTGCTTTCAGGACATACACATAGTGTCAACAGATTCTGAGACCCTAAATATTCCTCACTTCGTATATTTTTAAGAATAAGTTAAATTGCTGCCATGATGGAAAGAGAATATTTGTAAAAATACTAATGAATTGTTTAAAACATTATTTTTCTTAACTTCAATTAATTTTTATCTCACTTTAATTGAAAATTCGAAAAAAGTGTAAAATTTAAGAAAAAAACTTTGACTTTCCAGCATTATCCTGAAACAATATTATTATAAATAATAATACATTGTAAAAAATTATTTCTGTTTAATTTAATTGATTATTGCCTCGTTCTAATTCAAAATTTGAAAAATTCGGAAAAACGGCGACTTTTGAAATATATTCCAAGAGACAATGTCTAAAAACATTAATAAATTGTTTGAAAAATTCAGGAGTTCTAATTATAACGTAGTATTGTATGTATTAGAAAACAATTTTATTGTTAAAAATCGTACAGAAAATGATAATTAGCGACAGAAACTCGGGAAACAAAACTTTTTTACTTATGCGTTTTCTTATATTATACGTAAGTTTAACACTTTATGGGGCTTTTGGAACCTTTAGATAGCAGGTAACTTGAAGAATAGAGTAATAGACACCAGTTTATGTTGGTGTCTGTAATCTACTTAATCCCTCTTTCTCATTAGTATTTATGGCAAATAACAGAGTTGTCAGAACACAGACACAAGCTGTCGCAAGTACAATACAGTTTCCCAGTGTATGACAGATGTTGTTTAGACATTTCGGTTGGGACATAGGCCCCCCCCCCCCACCCCCGTTACGCCGCTCTTGAAAACAGTATCACCGTAAGGCGTAAGAAACCGATTTTTCAAATATCATTCAGTGCTGAAGAAATGAATTACAGATTTTTATAAATCCTTCGGTCCGTTTCAAGATCTTTGTGGTCAAAATAAACCTTCCACATTTCATCATTCAACCGTTTTCAAGTTATCGTATTCACATACGATTGTAACGTCCGCAGTGACATCCTCACAGCCATTCACAGGCACGCACATCCGGTTGGTTTTTTCAAAATGGATGAAGGTTCAGTGAAACAAATTTAAGAATTTTGGAAACTCATAACATTAAGCAGCTACCTTCGTAGAAAAATAATGAACTTTGACAATAAACTAATTAATAGGATGTTACTGTTTTTTGTCTACATGGTCGATAATCAATATTTAAAATATTCATTATTAAAGTTGTGAAACACAACTTTTTAATGTTGTGAAACACAAATTGTTAATGTCGTAAAAAAAAATATCTACAGCTCCGCTGGGATTTCAACACCGGACATTTAAGATTTCCGGTCCGAATGCTCTAACCAATTAAGGTACAGAGAGACAAGACAACAACTGACACTTTCAGTACATATTCAGTACATATGGAAGACAACCATACCAATAATGTTGACCCCCCCCCTCACACAGAGCCCCCAATATGACCCACGAATCAAAGAACTACATTTCTACGTATTGTTGTTACTTTTCAGCAATTTTCGTAATCTGCTTTATACAAATAATTAATAATGGACAATTTCAATTTTTCCCATTCATTTTGAAACAATTTTTAATTCTTTAAACTAACGTAACTTATTTAAAAAACTATTTATTCCCACAAGATTTCCAAAGTAATCGTATTTTCTTATTTCATCGCAATAGTTTCTCATTGCTTCCAGTAGTAAATTGTTTGAAAAAATATTATGTAATAATTTTTACTATTACTTACTGTTAATTGTTAAAATTTCTAAGAATTGACCTAAAGATTTGCTTAAGCACTTTTTTTCTCGATAACTTAAAGACAATGAAATGAAATAAAATACATATAATTATTTTTCTGACTGTGTAGTGTATACAGAGAATATATTAACCATTTTGAATTACTACAACAAATATAATTTGTTTTCAAGAATTATTTTTACAAAAATATTTTGTAAATCGTATTTTCGGAATTACACGTAATATTCAATGACCTCAAGAAGTAGTACATTCTGTTACAAACGTCGTGTCATTGTTGAATCAATTTTTATTCGTTCAAGCAGTTTTTTATAAAAAAATGTGGATATAATGATATAGTTTGATATAATGTACATCCATTTCATATGAAGTGTAATTACAACACTAATCACAAAATAGTACTTCTTTTGGCCGAAGAGAATGCTTTCTTTTTGGTCTCTGGAAACTGTTTTCTATAATTTTTTACTTCTTGCAGTAAGTACTGTTTTTGATCGTCATTTTTTTTATGAAGCAGTTCAGGTCCGATGTTAATTTCACACCTCTTTCAGCACTATCATTCACTACTGTGAAATGTTTACAAATTGTTAAGAATCGCAATTCCAAGTCTCCGGGTAATCAATAAATCTTATTTTTAATTCACAAAAGACGATGAAACCATTTTTTTCAGGAAAAGTAATTGTTTCGACGAATTATATTTGTTGAAACTATTCAAAAATTGTTTATGTATTCTTTCTATACAATATTCTATACACTATACTAATTTTATGTATTGCATTTAATTGGATTTTTTGTAATTTGTCGAAAAAACATGCGAAAAAAAATTGCTTACAGAAATAGAAATTTATGAAACATTAAAACAAATGTATCTAAATTATATAATTATTCAAGAAAACCGAACATAGAATTGCAATTTGAGAAAAAAGTGGACATCTTTGGGTCAATTTTCGAACATTACTACTTAAAACTATGACCAACTGTTACATTTCAATAAGACAATACGATTATTTTGTACATTCCTTGAGAAGAAATCGATAAGTTACATTTGTTTAAACAATTAAACAATGTGTAAAGAGTGATAGGAAATATTGAAATTTTCCATTAGTAGTTATTTGGATGAAAAAGACGGCGGGAAGTGCTAAAAAGTAACAATAATACGTAAAAATGTGCTTTTTTATTTTTGTGTCATATTTGAGGCGCTGTAGGAGCGAAGGGGGGGTTGTCGCGTGTGTTCAAAACACAACTTATTGTGTATTGTATTATTCCACAGGTACTGAAATGTACACTTGTTTTGTTTGGGGTTGGGGGGGGGGGCATCTGGGGTGAAAAACAATTTTGCTATGCATTCCCTGACCACCAATATATATATATATATATATATATATATATATATATATATATATATATATATATGTATATATGTATGTATTTATATCTTTTTTTTAAATGATAACGTTGATTTTATTTATTTCTTTAATTTCAATATATTGCATTTGAAATGTCCAGAACTCTGACCCACACCGCGCACACTGGTGAGTTGTTAACTCCCCCATGGCAATAACAAAGTATAATAATAAAGTTTTTCCAATATTGTCTGTTAATGGTCAGTTATCATAAATTATGATAATTTATATCGCCAACTGCGTCTTTTTCGCCAAGCATTTCCCTATGGGCGCAAATTGAAGACGAAGGTGACTTCTTCGGGAACCATAAATTGCCAGCGTTGTACGAGCTGCTGACTTTCTCGAGACTATAAATCTTTACGACGATGCTGCTTCAAACATCATTCGAGGTATAAGTACACCCCCGACATTGGGTCAGTTTCTTTTGAGTTACAGTCGATGCAAGTTGTCCGTCCTTAAGGTTCGAAAAGTTTTTGAAAAATATATTCTCCAAATACGGAAGAGGAACAGAAGTGTAAAAATCTGTTCTGTACATTCCTTTTTTGTTACTTGGTGCGTTTATTTCAACTCTGCAGTACAACTCCAGCCTGGTTGCAGAATAACTGAAGAAGAGGGAAGTAAGTACATTATTAAAAATAGTTGCTTCCTGTATCTGCGTCCGTTTTAATTTTTCAGTTCCTTTCATTATTGAGCGAAAAATGTCCATGAAAGCGACCTTTTCAGCACTGTATTATTGTCTGTTTTTACTTCGAATTATTAATATTTGCATATTGGAGAAATGATGACGATTCGTTAATAAATTTTCAATTATTCGATTGTCAAACACGAATGACAAAAAAAAAAAATTTCTTTTTTCAAAACTTCCTTTTTTCACGTACACATTGTTACTAGGCGCTGGGCCACCTTTTTTCCTTCATTCAGCTACTTCAATAGTGTTTTTTAAAATTATTATTCCATTAAACCATATCCCTTTTTGGGTGTCAGTCGCAAAGCGTTTCAGTTGAATTGTCAGACAAAAGCAGCGCTGCACTGTATGTGAAGCACTCTAAAACACCTTTTACAGAATTCACCTTTTGTGCCAACGCTTCCATCCTACCTTCAACGCTAAGTGTTTAATTAACGAATTCAGAAAAAATAATAAACTCCCATGGTTGCTGTTTAGCTTTGATTCGCCAGTTGTAATGAAGTTGTCTCAAACACCTTATAACGAATACATCAAAAAACAGGCATCAAAATGATAATTTTTGATTTTTCATAAAATTCAAAAATTTTGTATGCAAATATTGTAGGGTGTTTAAAAAGCAACGATTTTCACCTCCTAACTTTTTTCATATCGTGCGTTTTTTGGCTTAATATGTACATTTTCATTTGTTTTTTGGAATCTTGTAAATGCTATAACTTCGATAATTTTTTTTCTATACAAAAAAGTCAATGAATTATTTTGTTCGGCTTTTTAGCTTCTAATAATATCCGTCCATAGAACTTTTTAAATATTGACAAAAAGTTTTCTCAACCATTTTAAAAATGGGCTCACCTTTTGAATTTGTAACCAAAATGGCTGGCTGACGAACGTGACCTTCCTTCTAGGACATCTAAGGAGTATACCAAAGCCCAACCTAATCTGACAAATCGTTCGAAAGTTATCGTGGTAAGAAACTAAAAATCGACATACCCACATACATACAGACATACAGACATACGTTAATGCAGACATACAGACATACATCCAGACAGACAGACACATTCGCTACATCAGTTTTTTGGGTTCAGGGGGACCGAAAAAGTGGACACTTGACAAAACCGAGAGGGGTCAAATTGTACACAAATCTAATACCTTCTCTGATGAGAATGTTAAAAGGTTACGGTGGAATTTACAAAGTTTTAACAGTTTGTATTTGCAGAAGCTTTTTTTTGGATAAATTCATATCGTATTTTCAGAATTAAACATAATATTGAACAATAATTATATGCATTTTATTTCATTAACTTGTTCAACAGTTATCGCAAGAACTGCTAAAACAAATCAAAATTGTTTACACACATACAAATGTATAAAATAATAAAAGGAGTCTATCAAAATGTATATAATTATTATAATTACAGTAGTAGATTCGTGTACAATTCGCCCCCCCTCCCTTCTTGTCAAATGACTACGTTTGGAGACCTTCTGAGCCCAAAAAACAGGTTTTGGCGAATGTGTATGGCTGTCTGCATGTGGGTATGTATGTATGTATGTATGTACATATGTGGGTCTGTCGATTTTTAGTTTGTTAGCACGATAACGTCTTACAGAATTGACAGATCGGATTAGGCTTCGGTATAATCTTTAAGTGCCCTAAATTGAAGGTCAAGTTCGTTAGCCACTCATTTTGGATACAAATTGAAAATGTGAGCACATTTTGAAACTTTTTTAGAATACTTTTTTTCAATATTACAAAATTCTATGCACGGATATTAATAGTAATCAAAAAGGCGAACAACATATTCCAATGACTTTTTTTGATAAAAAAAAAGTAACCAAGTTATAGCATTTACAAGATTCCAAAAAAGAAATGAAAATTAACATTTCAAGCCAAAAAACGCACTATATGAAAAAAAGGCAAGAGGCAAATTATCGTTGCTTTTTGAACACCCTAAAATATTGTCATAACAACTTTTTGAATTTTGTGAAAAATCAAAAATTGGATAGCACAAAGAAATAATGAAAAATCAAAATTTCCATTTTGCGGTACAACTATGACAGATATGAAAAATGATGATGGAACAAAAATTGTGCATGTAAAAAACATCTACAAATTTATTATGAATCACTTTTCGATAGGATGTGTAGTTTTTGTTTTATTCGTAAAAAATAGTATTGAAAATACAAAATTCAATTTTTGGAAAAAACCACACAAGAGACACGATCGTAAAGAATAACGTAAAAAATTAGTATATATGTATAAATGAAATTCTGAACCCTTTTGTTACATTTGAGAACATTGATATAATTTTAAAATTAACTTTTGGACGGCAAATGAACTTAAGAGATTGAAAACGGTTGATAAACTTTTCGTTACATTTATGTCGTATTTTCTGAATTAAACAAAATATTAAATAGTATAATAATAATTATATGCATTTTACTTAATTTACTTTTTTAGAGTTGTGTGAAAAACTGTTTAAACAAATGTACATTGTTTACATAAACAGAAATTAATTAAATAATAAAAGAAATTTATCAAAATTATATAATTATTCAAGAAAAAGCAACATAGGATACCAATTTGAGAAAAAACAGGACATCTCTGGGTCCATTTTTAGAAATTTTGAGAATAAACAATACGTGACTTCTTTTTTTACAAAAAATGTACTACTGCAAACAATGACAAACTATTACATTTCAATAAGAAAATACGATTATTTTTTACATTTCTGGAGGATAAAATTTTTTTTCAAAACCATGCATTTCTTTCGACAATTAGAAATTGTTTAATGAGTCGTGGGAAAGATTCAAATTGTCCATATTGTTATGGTGAAAAAGACGATGGAAATTGCTAGAAAGTGACAATGATACGCATAAATGTAGTTCTTTCATTTTGTGCACATTTGGGGCGCTGTGTATGAATTAACTTTTTCGAAAATCCAAAATTTCCCCATGTTAATTAAATAGGATTTTGAGGTTCCCGGTGGCACGTGTTAATCTGCTAATTTCGAACAAAAAATTAGGAATTTTTTTTAAACGAAAATGGTTTTCATATAAACTAAAGTATTACAGTAATTTTCTGTTTCAAATTTACAGTTTCTTATATATAGAAGAAGCGACATGGACATTGCCGATGAAAGCAGCAGGGACAGCTCAGAGACGCACTTCTCGGCTGCATACGACGAGCAGGATTTTCAAGATGCCCAGCCAATTGAAGATTGGCATGCCGAGGAGGCTGAGGAATCGCATGAGAAACCTGAAACAATGCCGAAGTCGGAAAGCCTTTCTGTATGTTCACTATGTGCGGAACGCAAAACTTGGGAGATAACGATGGATTACATGCTAACCCAGCGTCTTGAAGCATTGGAGAAGAATTTGTAAGTATTAACACGCTACATGTATTATACAAAATAGTACGTAAATAACAACATTTCAATTTCAATGTAGGTTACATCGAATAAGAAGAGCTATTGTAGTGAATTTACAAATAATTTTGGACGCTGTGGACAAAAAAATTCACGAACGCATGGAGGAAAAAATCATCAAGTGAATTTACTTTCCTGATAAGGCGTTTCAAGGATTCATGGACATCACTTTGATTTTTGCTTCCTCAGTGTGATTTATGCGAAATGTCATTTTCATTCTTGCTTCCTCTCAGTGTTTGATGGTTCCATTTTTCAAATTCTTTTATTTCACCTTACTCAATTTGAAAGTGTCTCATACAATGTTCGAACCAATTGTCTGCATGTGCGTGTATGTGTATGTGTGTGCGCGTGTGTGGTAGATGTTACGCTGAGAACACGACTACTTGAAAACGTTTGCAGATTGTTTTACATTTAATAATGTGTTAAAATTTGGTTTTTGGTACTGACACTTTTTTTGTTAGCATAATTCAAAGTTGATGCAAAAATATTAAACAGTCATTGCTTCGAGACAAATTGATTGACCTACATTATTAATACATTTTTTTAAAGATGAACGAAGTTACGGTCATTCATATTATATTGGAAAGCGATTTGTGAAGTATAATTTTTCTCATTCTCATAATGTTAAGTTGATGTTAAGTTGATGATTCAAGTAGAAGGAAGTAATGTTCATTTATAATACTTGCAACCTCTGTTTCAAAAACAAAAACTTGTTTCATCGACATAATTGAAAATTGACACATGAGTAGAAAAGGCTTCTTGATAATAAATTTCAAAATATAATAATTATGACAATTGTTTGAAACCACCCATATACCTGGGAAAGGGATAGGGTGCGACAGAACATTTCCGTTCCCTCCACAGCTTTAAAAATAATCACTTCGAATCCAAAAACTTCTTTTCTCTGATGCGTGTTTGTATTAAATTTTACTTTATATTACTGTATAATTTTTGATTTTACGTACATTTATATTCTTTATAATAAAGTAATATTCTTCATTGGAATAACCACATGAAATACTACAGTTGACATATTTTCTCGTCTCATTCTGGAAGACAGAATCTCCCCCCCCCCCCCCCACACACACAACGCGGTGTTTCTCTGTACGAAAGTATCATAATTAAAAAATGTTATGAGGAATTAGATACATAAAAATTCCTTTTCTTAACATTGTTTTTACTACGTAATTTTCTGCGTATTATATTCTTCATATTTTCTACAACTACAAATGAATAGGATCGTACTTGATGAAGCCTTCCCGGTTCAAATATTTGGAGGAATTTTTTCTTAGTAGAATAATGCACTGCTCTAGAACGAAAATTTTGTGATACAATGATGAAAAAAAAATTAAAATTAATTTTTAATTACATTTTACTTAAAATTCGTTTCCAATTTCAACGTAATAATAATGTTAAACGTTTTCACATTCATATTTCTAGGCATTACTATCATTTCATGAAAAAAATATGTTTTTAAATTTACAATCACACAAAACATGTACCATCTTCCTGCGATATCGAGACCTGCAATTTCTCGGAACCGAATAAATTTTTGTCACATTAAACATCTGTATGCGAAATCGGCAAAGTTCCTCTACACAGAAGGAAGGCTTACTACACGAATAGTCCCAATGAAATTGCTCATCCTACTATTGGAAAAAGTGACTTTACCTTTCTTGAACAGAAAATAGTAATTTTAACACAATTCATCGACGAAAAGCTGCGCTTCAATTTAAAATACTTATAGCTAATGGTTCGTTATAAGCACTCTCCAAACGTGCTTATAACGATCCACTTTCTTCCATGTTGATCAAAATAAAGACTTTGATTTCTCTATTATTCAAAATTGCTGAGGAGAAGCAAAGCACTTGTCAAATGAGCACCGTATAATTATAAATACAAAGAAAATGACTTTTAAAACCGGTTGTGAGACAAACTTTGTAAAAACAATAATAATGTGGGGTTTACTTCCCAAAAGTCACAGACCTTCCCCTGGTCCAACCTCTCAGGGGGGGCGTCAACCTTGTTACTGGTCATCGAAACAATTGCAGTAACATCCCTACCCCTTCCTAATTTTGTCGATCACGGGAAGGCACTCCTCTGACTGTTCATAGACATAAATGAGGTAGGATGTAGGGTATTGTCGAGATATTGGCTGTCTCCCTCCCACCAATGACCGTCCTACATCCTACTTTTGTGAGAAAAGTAATTTTCTCAAAAATTACTAGTCGTACAGTAAAAATTTATGACACATTAAATATGTTGTTTCCAAAGATCTGACATTTTTATTCACATAATGTTTGTACATTTTTATTCTTTTATACGATGAACCCAAAAATAGCATGATTCTTGAGACGTTTTGAAAGTGTTCTAAACCTGGTACCGTTTCATTTGAAATCCTTCAAAATCAACATTTTCACAACTGTGGTTTTCTTGAATTTCTGGAATTTCTTTCATTTTTTCAATATGTTTTCATCGTACAAACTTGAAATACTTTCCTTTCAAATCTTCTACACTGTTTTACGAAATGGTAGAAAATCGTTTGAAATGTCTTTCAACCTTTTCGAATTTTCTGTTACAGTTCATTTTTCTGAAAGAAAAATAATTTTACAAATGTTTAAAAACGATTTTACATATTTTTTACTGTTTTAACATCTTTTGAAAGAATCTCTTAAAATTAATTTTTCAAAATAAAAGATCATTTTTATTTGTACTGAGAACCGACAATGTTTTGGTTTTAAATTAAGTGAGAAATCATATGATAATAATAAAAGAATGTAAATTATTTTCTTATTTCTACATATGTGTTGACTAACTCA